>JADBJO010015662.1:0-5000 GCA_016801955.1 Conus betulinus
GAGCGCTGTGTACTCACCCGGTCCAGCTGGTGTGTGCACGGTTGACAACCTTCCCCCAACCAACCTCGTCTGCCAGTGTTTGAAGTCTCTTTGGTCCCGCACTCCCATGTTGGCTCTTTGTCTGTTTGTCTGTCTGTCTGTCTGTCCCTTTGTAATCTCTCTGTCTCTCCCCATCTCTGTCTCTCTCTATCTCTGTCTGTAGGTTTGTCTCTGTCTGTCTGTCTGTCTGTCTCTGCCTGCCCTGCCTGCCTGTCTGTCGGTCTGCATGCCTGTGTGTGTCTGTGTGTGTGTGTGTGTGTGTGTGTGTGTGTGTGTGTGTGTGTGTGTGCGTGTGTGTGTGCGTGTCTGTCTGACTATTATGTCTGTCTGTCTCTCTCTTTGTCTCTCTTACTGCCTCATTAACAGAGAGAGAGAGAGAGAGAGAGACAGAAAGAGACACACAGACAGACAGAGAGAAAGAGAGGGAGGGGTGGGCTGAGGGGTAGATGGGGGGTGGGGGGTGGAGGACGAAAGGGTAAGGGGTCGTGGGAAGACAAAATAGAAATGAAAATACTGAGCGTTCAGAGCAGTCAGATGTACTCCCTTGAGAGAGAGAGAGAGAGAGGGAAGGTGGAGGAGGAAGTGGGTGGAGGGGGGAGTGGACGCAGGAGGGAGGAAGAAAGAGGCAGACAGACAGCCAGCCAGCCAGTCAGCCAGACAGATCGAAAAAAAAAAAGGACTGAGCCTTCAGACATTGAAGGAGTGGAAACAACAGCGCCACGTGGCCATTACTGGCTCCTCTAGCAGCCTGCAATTCCCTGCATTGTGTGCGCTGTGTACTCACACGGTCCAGCTGGTGTGTGCACAGTTCACAACCTTCCCCCAACCAACCTCGTCTGCCGGTGTTTGAAGTCCCATTGGTCGCGTAATCCCATGTTGGCTCTTGGTCTCTCTCTCTCTGTTTGTCTGTCTGACTGTTTCCGTCTGTTTTGTTTGTCTGACTGTCTTTCTGTTTGTCTGTCTGACTGTCTCTCTGTTTGTATTCTCCCCCCCTCCCTGTTTCTCTGTCAGTATCTCTGTCTCTCTCTGTCTCTCTGTCTGTGTCTTCTGTCTGCCTGCCTGCTTGCATGCCTGTCTGTCTGTGTACCTGTGTGTACGTTGTGTGTGTGTGTGTGTGTGTGTGTGTGTGTGTGTGTGTGTGTGTGTGTGTGTGTGTGTGTGTGTGTGTGTGTGTGTTGTATGCGTGGGTGCGCGCGCGCGCGCGCGTGTGTGTGTATGTACGCATGTGCACATATGTGTGTGTGTGTGTGTGTGTGTGTGTAGATATTTTTACGCTATGATTGAATGCAACAGGTGAAAAGGCAGCTTTTTCATTTACCAGGCGCCTATAAGTTTAGGCAACTGGGGGAATCATTGAACTCGAGGCGCATAGTGACATAGAAGTCACAGAGTTGAAAGAAAAAAAAAGAGTAGAAAGAATCACATCCTTATTACAGACAAGATGCACTCACATCTTACAGGATTGCCCATCCCAGCTCTGAACAAGGTTGTCATGGAGTCTGGTCTATATGTTTATGACTGGCATCATGGAAATCCGATCACTCTAAAAGAATACGTTTATGACTGGCATCATGCAAGTCCCAGAACTCTAAAAGAATATGTCACATTGGCGGCGAGAGCTGAAGCTTCTGGCAAAACCACCAAAGACACTTTCAGTTTCAGTTTCAGTTCCATCAAAGAAGTGTCACTGTGTGCGGACTAGTCCATATACGCTACAACACATCCGTTAAGTTTGAAGACCACACTCTCTATACTGATGCTTTTAGAGTGTTGAGACTTGGATGATGCCATTCATAAACATGTTCTTTTAGAGTGTTGGGACTTGCATGATGCCAATCATAAACATATTCTTATAAAGTGATGGGACTTTCATGATGCCAGTCATAAACGTATTCTTTTAGAGTGATCGGACTTGTATGATGCCAGTCATAAGCATATACAGCAGACTCCATGAAAACCTTATTCAGAACTGTTCCACCTAATGCGATCTTTGAATTTCTGAAGGAGAGATCAACATTTTTTCATCGGATCTAAGAAAGTACGGAAGAAAGCCTTCTAACAAAATCTATAGTTATTTTCAGAACTGGTATTTTAAAGGGTTGTGTGAATGAGCTTTTCTTTTTCTAATTATATAAAAAAAATGACTTGTTAGTTGACTTCAACGCAGTGTCAACCTTGATATGACTCTTTGCGGTCGGCTGGGCTATAAGCAACATTTACCCCACACTACCTCCCGAGGGCACAGCTCAGGGGGCTGCTACGTCACACAGGATACCCGACCACGACCAGATGCAGGCCCTTCCTGAAGCCAACCCACCAACAAAAACAACACACAAAAGGTGAGGTTTATTTCCTATAGCTGAATGACCCGGGGGAGGGGGGGGGGGGGCACTGACCTGTTACACGGAACTGCTATTTCTAGATCTAGGGCACAGACTTATAGACGGCTGCGCCCATCCCCTCCCCTTCGGCCGCCTTTCACCTACTCTGGGCTGAATCAGGTCTCCATGTGCTGCTGGGCGGACACACCGGGTTTTCAAGCTGTTGCAATCAGACAAATGAGAGTAGTTCTTCATCATCACCCTTTTTTTTATTGTTGTTGTTATTATCATCATGATTGATTTCTTTATCACGATCACATAATCCATCAAGAGGTAGGTCGTTTTATATATGCCTATCCCATAGATACTCTCAGTATTTGTACCATGTACACATTTTCCACTGGACACATTGTCCAATATCTACAAGCGTGTGCCACATGAATACACGCTATCACATATAGACACACAATTAGACGCTAATAGAAATGTGAATTATGATCGCTACAGAAATACTTCTTGTCAAGGAGAAAACTTTTAACGGCAGAAGTTAAACGACGAAAAAACAGCTCGATGACAAGCAGTAAAAGATTCTGGCGCACTAGTTTCATGAACGTGTGTATTTTTCTGTTATATTCATTATTTTGTTTATAGTGCCGGCCTGCTTCACCTTCATTGCACTTCGTCACGTAAGTGTCATTTGGTAGTTTGTTTTTCTTCTGTTTCAATCACTTCAGTGTGTATGTGTGTGTGTGCGTGTGTGTGTGTGTGTGCACAGGTGTGTGTGTGTGTGTGGGGGGGGGGGGGGGGGGACGGGTGCGTGAGTGGGGGATGTGTATCTACAAATACATATACTAACACAGGCTTTTATGTAACGAATCTTAAATAAATGTCAGCGAACCGCCCAGAGAAACGTGGACAAACGAGTCACGAGACAAAAACACAAAGCGTTTCGACCTCATAGGTCTTCTTCAGGTGAAACAAAAACGAATAAAATAACGAAAATGCACTAAGCGATCTGAAGCGATCAAAGCTAAGTGCATTTTCGTTATTTTATTCGTTTTTGTTTCACCTGAAGAAGACCTAAGAGGTCGAAACGCGTTGTGTTTTGTCTTGGGACTCGTTTGTCCACGTTTCTCTGGGCGGTTCGCTGACATTTTTAATTAAGATTTGTTTAGATTTCCGCCTCCAGTCGTCTCACTTTGCAACTAGATCTTTTATGTAACGATTTATAATGTCTCTGTGTAAGGGCTTATGTACTTGCGAAATGATGTGGAGCAAATGAAAAATTTCCGATGGACGATAAAGTTGATTGAGTTGATTGAACTGAATTGAACTGACCGATTGTTTTCCCTATTGTTGGTCAGAGGGGCTGGAGTCAAAACGGCTAGAGCGTTTGCCTGTGGAGCTGAAGGTTGTAAGTTCCAACCCACCAGTGTAACTATGCAGTGACAGTTTGACTCCAGCTCTTGTAGACAAACAATAGGAAAAAACAAACAGAAAAAAAAGAAACAGAAAAAAAAATAATCAACAGATCAATTTACTGAAAAAGAAGAAAAAAAAAACTAGCTGAGGAAAACTTCAGTGATGAATTGAGATGAAAGTGAATGAGGCTGGCAATGTACACAAAGAAAAGAGAAACATCATTAGTTTTCAACAACAAAACAGACGGACATCAGCCGAGTGAGCAACAGAACCGACGCCTTTGAATGGAACCAGCCTGTTCTGGTTTCCTGGGGGATGCTGCCTGCCGTGACCAGGTGGTAGGCAGGGCTGCAGCCAGTTGGCTCTGGCACTCTGGCGCTGCTGAAGACAGGAAATGTGCTGACAACAACGTCAATCCCGTTCTTCTTTCGCTCACACCTCCGCCGTGAACTGTGGTGCCGCCCGTTTCTCCCTGAAGGCCTCGGTCAGTGCGCTGACATGTCTCTCTCTCTCTCTCTCTCTCTCTCTCTCTCTCTCTGTGTGTGTGTGTGTGTGTGTGTGTGTGTGTTGTGTGTGTGTGTGTGTGTGTGTGTGTGTGTGTGTGTGTGTGTGTGTGTGTGTGTGTGTGTGTGTGAGGGTGTGTTCGTGTGTGTGTGCGTGCGCGCGCGCGCGCGCGCGCGCGCGTGTGTGTGTGTGTGTGTGTGTGTGTTAGGCATCGGACACATATAGGTGTAATGGAGCAGAAAATTAAATTCAAACATTGTTGTCTCCATTTTTTCCCTTTCCTTTTCTTTATTCGTTCTTCGTTCCCTTCGTTTCCCTCTCTGAAGAATTTTTTTTTTTTGGGGGGGGGGAGTTAAGTTTCCATATTTCTCTCCTGTCATGAGTCAAGATCTGTTATGCAGATGAGCGCAGGATTTGTGGGGAGAAGAGCTGGGGAATGAGGAATTTGGGAGGGGTGGAGGGTTAGGGTGAGAAGGGTGGGGGGGAGGGAGAGGGGTTGGAATGAGATGGAGTGCAAAAATGCTTCATTTCCTTTTCTCCTTCTACACGTATCGTCTTCCTCCTCTGTTTCTCCTCTTTCTCTTGTTTCTTCCTGTTCGTTTTTGGCTTTTGTCGTTCTTCTTTTACATTTCTCTTGTTTTTTCATCTTTTTTTTTTCTTCGTCTTCTTTGTTCCTGTTTTCTTCTTACCTTTCTCCATCTTTTTTTACATTCC
>JADBJO010015662.1:12500-17500 GCA_016801955.1 Conus betulinus
ATTTGTCTGAATTGGTTATATTCATTTTCTGAAGAATTACATTTGTTCCCAAAATTCTATGAGTTACTCTGATTTGGAACCATTTCAGTTTAATATCTTTTATTTTGCCAATTTTCTGAAATGCTTTGAACCAACAGACTTCAGTTCCTAGCCTTTCTTCCCACTTATTACAACACTTAGGCTCATTTGCATCTTCCATTAAGATGTCATAATAGTCCCTTGCTCCTATAGGAGCTGTTTTGATTCTATTCAGTAATTGGTTAGAAAAATTAGAGGCCCTGTGCGTCAAATTCAATCCTATCTCTCTTGCGTATTTTCTCACAGCACATATGATTCCATGTGAGCGATGGTGAATTCATCCTGTCCTCTATGGATGCCAGAAATGAACACAGAGCAGAGTTCCAGTCAGCCATTTTATGCTGTAAGATGAGTTACCTACATCTACAAAACATTAGGTAAATGACATGTCTGCATTCAGTCCTACATACTATCAGGCCAATGGCGATGTCTAAGTCAGGCAACACATGTCCTACATATCATCAGTCCAATGACGATATCTGCTGTCAACACATGTCCTACATACCATTAGGCCAATGATGATGTTTTTTTTCTTTCTGTCAGTTAACACATGTCCGACATAACACATCAGGCCAATGACGATATCTGCTGTCAACACATGTCCTACATATCATCAGGACTATTACGTTGTTTGCAGTCAACACATGTCCTGCATATCATCAGCCCACTGACGATATCTGTAGTCAGTCAGCACATGTAATGTGTCAGACAGCAAGTTAACAAGCGTCAAGCGTGTATCTGACCAAGGCTGCAGTTCCAGAAATTCTACAGAGTACACTGGACCAAATAAGCGAGATCCTCAAGACTCACCTAAGACAGGAAGACAAACAGAAACGACAGACAGATAGACAGACAGACATATAGACAGACAGAGAGATGGAGTGAGATGGGGCAGATAGAGGGATGTAAAAGAGAAACAGATGCATTGAACAAAAACAAAGAAAAAAAAGGAAAAAATGTTATAGTGATAAGAAAAAATAATGACAGGAAGAATCAAGAAGAAGGATAAAGAAGGAAAAGAAAATGACACAAAGCAGAAAAAGAAGAAGAGAAATAAGCTTGGAAAAAAAGAGAGAAACGAAAGCACTAAATATGCTCGTTTGGCCCAAGAAGGCGGGAAAGAAGAAATAAAAGAAGGAAAGAAGAAAAAGAAAACAAAGATTTGTTTGCGTTCAGACCATTCCATTTCCTGCTCCTCTCCACAGATCGTGTGATGATCTGCATAACCATCCGGGGTCAACAGGGGAAAGAAAATGAAAAATAAACTGTTGGAAATAGAAATGAAGAAAATGAAGAATGCAGGAAATAAAGAACGAATCAAAAGGGGGAGGGTGGGGGGTGGGGGTGGGGAGAGAAATTCAATTAGGTGTTTGCATTTAATGTTCTGCTATCTCTGATGATGATCTCTCTCTCTCTCTCTCTCTCCTCTCTCTCTCTCTCTGTCACACACACACACACACACACACACACACACACACACACACACACACACACACACGTACGCATGCACACTCGCACGGACACACACACACACACACACACACACACACACACACACACACACACACACACACACACACACAGAGCAACGCGTACTCGTACACGCATGAATAAGCACAGACACACACAGATACACACAGACACACACAGACAGACACAGACACACAGACACACACACACACACACACACACACACACACACACACACACACACACACACAGTGTGTTGATAATGACGATGATGAGGATGCAACAGGCATTTTGGTAGGAAAAATCAGACAAGTGTATATCAAAGTGTTCTCTGGGTGGATCATAACTGACAGACATCAGCGAAGCACAACAGAAAGACATGACAGACAAGAAAAAAGAAATTAACAAACAACAACAACAACAACAAAAAAAGCTTAGCTCTCTGATCTGAAATGAAAATCTTCTTCGACGCGTCCAGGCCTTGACAGTCCCAGTAGACTCGCACTTTGGACTTGCCTATCGTTTTTTTTTTTTTTTTTTCATTTTTTTACATTTTTTTTTTACACTTCTTGATGCCGTGGATTACTGACGTAAGCTCAGCTTAAAACCATGTTCCCCTTTTGGAGAGAGGATTTGAGAGTCAACTTTCAAAACTTTAGGAGCAAGGTGCTTGACTCAAATGGGATCTCTTGTCTCTTTACCATCTAGCTAGCTCGCTAGTTAGCTAGCTAGTTAGCTAGCTAGCTAGAGAGAGAGAGAGAGAGAGAGAGAGAGAGAGAGAGAGAGAGAGAGAGAGAGAGAGAGAACGACGACGACAGTGATGGTGATAGTGAGGTGGCTGCTGATGATAGGAAAAACCAACGACCGACAAGTGTATGAACACCTCCTCCAAGTGGACCACAACTCCCAGACTTCAGCACAGTACAGCCGACAGAAATGACGGAGAAGAAAAACAACCCTCTCTGTAATCTGAAATGAACATCTTGATCTATGGTCCCGGAGTTGACAGCCTGAGTAGACGTAGACTTTTCGTTTTTCTCCCCTCTCCCCCCCCCCCCCCCCCCCCCCCCCCCCCCCCGCCGTTTTTTTTTTTTTGACGTGATCATTCACTAGTGTAGGAATTGCTTAAATCTATGTACCCAATAAAAAAGCAGAATTTTAGAGTAATTTGTTTTATATATATATATTTTTAGGACCAGTGTGCTTGAATCAGGTGCAATTCCACGTCTGCGTCCCGCTAAATCCTCTTTCATCCCTCTCCCCTTCCGCTCCGTCAAATATCATAGATATCACACGGGAAGATTGTTTCCTTGATGGTTAAATCTCACTAGCAAATAATTTAGGGTAACAGGACTATTGCAATCAATAGGTAATCAATATGAAACACAGCACATACTTTGTCCATTTGTCAGCCTGTGTTGTGAACAGGGAAGGATGGAACGTAAGTAGAGCATTGAACACAACAAGATGGGAATACCAGCCCAGTATGGCACTTCAACTGTCACCTCCCCCTTCACTGCACTTTCTCTAATAGGAATCATTCTAATCACCTCTTACTGACGGTTCAGTCAGCAAAGATCAGTCGGTCAGGGGGTACACACTAAAACGAAATGGCCAAGTAATCCAGGAAGACGATAGGTGCATACTGTGTAACAACTTCAATTCTAGCAACGTAGGCAGAAGCAGTGACACAAGCACTCTTAAGGCTCCCATCCACAGACCAGCTTAGAACTCAACAAGCTGTGATATTGACTGACTCCATGAACCTGCTGCAAACGGTGGGAAGGAACGGGAAGCCTTGCGTGCAATGAAGTAACATGCAGCCTTCCATTGGAGAGACTCGTACTGCTGTATCGCCCAGGACATGCACATGCTAAAGAAAATGAGAGTAGACACTCTAACAGGCAAAGCAACAGTTAGAACTGGATTATAGCGTGGTGGATCTTATGTGATAAGAAACCTAAAAAAAAAATCACTTCAAGAAACAAAATCGAAGCCACTATACCATAGACCATTGTTCTGAGCTGAACATCAAAAGAGGAAGTGGCCGCACATCCAGATTTAAAGGGAAGAGCGAAAACATCATCATCAAACAGATTTTGGATTGATCTGAAGGTCAGCACTCCAATGGCACCTAGAGAATGGGGTAGGCTTAAGCTGTGCCTTTCCAGTGGCAGATGCAAATGACTAAACATACGTCAAACGAAACAAATGAGATAAGAGACTTTAAAGTCTTTCAGGATACCCTGCGTGACTGTGCAGGTATGTGTTGAAGTACGTGTTTATCAATTAAGTGATGCAAGTGTGTACCATAGAGTGTTCACAGATGTGTGTGTGTGTGTATGTGTGTGTGTGTGTGTGTGTGTGTGTGTGTGTGTGTGTGTGTGTGTGTGTGTGTGTGTGTGCGCGCGCGTGTATGTGTGTGTGTGTGTGTGTGTGTGTGTGTGTGTGTGTGTGTATGTGTGTGTGTGTGTGTGTGTGTGTGTGTGTGTGTGTGTGTGTGTGCGCGCGTGCGCGTGTGTGCATGCGTGCGTGCGTACGTGCGTGTATGTGTGTGTGTGTGTGTGTGTGTGTGTGTGTGTGTGTGTGTGTGCGTGCGTGTGTGTGTGTGTGTGTGTGTGTGTGTGTGTGTGTGTGTGCGTGCGTGCGTGTGTGTGTGTGTGTGTGTGTGTGTGTGTGTGTGTGTGTGTGTGTGTGTGTGTGTGTGTGTGTGGTGTGTGTGTGTGTGTGCGTGCGTGCGTGCGTGCGTGCGTGTGTGTGTGTGTGTGTGTGTGTGTGTGTGTGTGTGTGTGTGTGTGTGTGTGTGTGTGTGTGTGTGTGTGTGTGTGCGTGCGCGCGCGCAATCGCGTGCAGAAACGTTTTGGCGTGTATGTCAGTGTGTACACATGGTGAGTGAGACGTGGCGTGCAGGTCAGCTCTCAGACAAAGGTAGCCAACTCTGATGATCTGTGGAAGAGATGGTGTACAAAAAGTCGGAAACAGCGTGTTTGTGAAATTGAATTCGACTCTTTCTGAATAGTCTTCCGGTGTACATCACCCACTCCTTGCGGCTCCAACTCGTTCTTGTTCTCTGGCTCTGAGACGCCTTTCAGGTCAGGACACCTGGTGACTTTCTTCGAATGAATTCAGTTGCTTGTGTGGAATCACCATAATCCCCCTTGTCCACCAACTTTGTAACGCATTGGAGCTGCTCTGATCGGTGTTTTGGTTAGCATTCAATGCAAAAAGAGTCATCGGAAAAAGCCTTTTGAACGATGTGGGTCGCCTGCAATACCCCTGGAAATCTTTCTGGATCGGAAATGAGCTTAACACACATAAAAGTTCCGCTTCTACGGTTCCATCCACACCATGTGTTGGTGTCAGTGTCGCTGTGAATATATGAGTCCTGGAACGGTCTTCGTGAATTTAGCTGGACTTTCCGTTTCTTGGGGGTGAGGGTGGGGTAGGAGGCT
>JADBJO010015662.1:27500-43049 GCA_016801955.1 Conus betulinus
TTAAGTGTAATCCCTTGTCTGTCTACTGTCAAATTCTCTTTCATTTTTTTTTTTTTTCCCTCAACAATATTATGGATATCACGATGGAAAAAAAAACAACCCAACCACCAACCCCAATTCCTTTTATGTTTTAAATCTCGCTTGAAATAATTTGGGACTAACTAACCAGACTACAGCACTCAATACATTTTCACTTTGAAACGTAGCACGAGTAGCTTTTACAGGACGGAATCTGTCAGACTGCATTGTGAACGAGAAGGGATGAAACATCAATAGAGCATTTCAACACAGCCGCTTGGCCGACACTCATCTGGCTGGAACAGTGTGGCCAGGGAGTCCTGTTTTTGAGCAGTGTGGAGATATAGGTCATTTCTTAGCATCCTCTGCTTGGCCACCTGACAACTCGTCTCTCGACGGTCCAGTCTGCTATTTTTGTCGGTGCTTGAAAAAGAACCAGCAAAGTCTAACCTCACCCGTACTGATTCACCTAAGGGCAAAGAAGATATCCTGTATCAGCCCCATATATCGCATCTACGCCCCCCCCTTCCTCCCTCCCTCCCACATCTCCTTACCCTTCTCCAAAATGAATCTTACACACACACACACACACACACACACACACACACCCCCACACACTCACACACACGCACACACACACGCACTCACACACACACACACACACACACACACGCTCCGCACACACACACCACACAACACACACACACCACACACAGCACACACCACACACGCCAGGTCCACACACACACACACACCACACACACACACACACACACACACCACACACACGCACACACTACACACAACACATGCTCCGCGGCGCGCGTGCACATACATGCACGCACACAACGCATGCATGCACGCACACACACACATATACACATACACACACGCACGCACCACACGCCCTCTTTGCACGCACACACACACACATTCACTAACCACACACACACATGCATTCGCGCCATGCACGCATGCAACGACACACACATATTCTGCATTGATGATATGATGATGATATAATAATGAAGATTTTGATGATGATGATGATGATGAATGAGCTGACTGATGATGATGATGGATGATATAATGACGACGACGACGACGACGACACGACGCGACGATACCGACGACGACGATGATGATGATATGATGATGATGATGATGATAGGATGATGATGATGATGATGATGATGATGATGATGGTGATGTGGCAAGGCAGGGAGAAATCAGGACAAGCGTATCAAAGTGTCCCCCATGCGGACCATATAACTCACAGACGTCAGCAGAGTAGAGCAGAAAGAATGATGGACGAGAAGAAAAAACAAACAAACAAACAAAACCTCAAAGCGATCTTTCTGATCTGAAATCAAAGTCTTCAGCGATACCTCTACACCCTGACAGGCTCAGCAGCCTTCACTTGTTTGCTTCGTTGTTACTTTTTTGTTTGTTGACAGCGTGGATTACAGACGAACACTCAGCTTAAACACCATATTCCCATTACAAAAAAAAAAAAAAAAAAAAAAAAAAAGAAATGGACAATAGGCGTTTAAAACTGTTCGAACAGGCTGCTTGAATAAAGTTTGATCCATCCTCTCTTAATACCACCTAACTGTCCTTGAGGAGAGCGAGAGAGAGAGAGAGGGGAGAGAGAGAGAGAGAGAGAGAGAGAGGAGAGATAGAGAGAGAGAAGAGAGAGAGAGAGAGAGAGAGAGAGAGAGCAGAGAGAGTAGCACTGGTTATGTGACCTAATGATGACAGGATTAAAAAAAAACCCAACTGATTAGTTGTACGAACTTCTTGTCCGAGAGGAACTGTAACTTTCACACTTCTTAAAAGACAAATTAAATGTATACCGCCGAACGAAAGCGAACAAACAACAATTATAAAGACAAACCCACGACGCGTTTCAAGACGAACAACATTCAAGGCAATAAAAGGAAAGAACGAAACACTCACTTATCTCCTCGATTTGGGAGCAAAACGGATGTGGAATGAAAACGAGGCTGCTGGAAAGGGGAGCAATGTAAATGAAAGTAATGATGATAATAATATCATCATTATAGTGATAGTAAAGGAAGTCATTGATGATGAGAAAGACTATCAAAGCTTAATGGACAGAGGATTATAACCACTTTTTAGTAATAATATGTACAACAGTCGTAGTATTAAATGTGTAGTATAAACAGAAAAGGGAAGAAAGAAAAGGAAATCGAACGGCATGATTATAGTGGCAACAGTAATCGTGGCGATGACGATGAAGAGAGATACTTTCTCACACACTTTTTCGCAGAGCGTAGCAGACACAAAAACTGACAGACAAAAACAATCGTCTCTCTCATCTTAAAAATGAATGTACTACTTCTTGATTTTAAAAGGTCCCGGAGTTAACATCCTAAGCAGACATAGACTCGTCTCTTCGCCTGATTTTCTTTTTCGTTTGTTCGTTTCCATGTGTTTTTAAAAAAAAAATCTTAGGGATATACTATTAGAATCAGATGTAACTCCTCGTCTGTCTCCCGCCGATCTCCCGCCAGATATTATCCCCCCGCCCTCATTCTCCCCCCCCCTCCCCCTCACACACAGTATTATAGATATATACACAGTGAAGATCGACCTAAGAGTCGAAACGCGTCGTGTTTTGTCTTGTGACTCGTTTGTCTGAACGTTTCTCCTGGCAGTCAGTTCGCTAACATTTATTAAGATTTGCTTTTTTCATCGGTTTCTCTTTTCCGTCCAACTGGTTTGGCAAGCAGCTATCATCAATTTAGGACCAGGGATACATCAACTGTCACATAAATGCAGTTCTGAAACGTTTGTAACCAGCCAGGTTTTTCGTGGGGATTTCGGTCCAGCCTCATATGTGACATTAGGAGAAGAGAAACATCAATAGCGCATTTCAATGCAACAACTTGGCCAACACGTCCTGGCTCGAACAGTGTGGGCCAGTAAAGGGCGCTGAGTGTTTTCCTGTTGCTTCTGTTTGAGTAATGTGAGAGATTGATGTCAGTTTCTTAAACACCTGCCAGCCACCTCGTGCCTTTTGCCTCTCAGCGTGAGGGTGCTATTTCTGTTGGTGATTGATAGCTGACCCAGCAAAGCTTACCCTCGCTTTATATCAGTCGAAGAGAAACAAGATGGCTGTGCCAGCCCAGCCATACGTGTCGCTT
Source organism: Conus betulinus (assembly GCA_016801955.1). Classification (NCBI taxonomy): domain Eukaryota; kingdom Metazoa; phylum Mollusca; class Gastropoda; order Neogastropoda; family Conidae; genus Conus; species Conus betulinus. The sequence continues at coordinate 30,689 of JADBJO010015662.1, forward strand.
GTACTCCTTCCTTCTCCCCTCTTCTCCTTCTACTACTCCTCAACTTCCCAGAACGGGAGTCGTTTGAATGAATAACAGTTCATAAACACACACACAACCCACAACCACACACATAACACCACACACAACACCACAACACAACACACACACACCGACACACAACCACACACCACCCACACATACTACGACAAACGAAGCGCCGTACCATAACATACAGAGCATACGCCCACACACACACCCACACGACACCCACACCACACCACACCCACACACACACACCATCACACGACAACATCATTTCAACTACTGTTGATGTGACGCTGATTTTCACGTGAGATGATGATGAATTATGATGATGCTGATGATGATAGACGATTACGATGATGATTGATAACGATGATGTGACGAATAACGTTGATGATCCTATTAAATGCATAAAAAAAAAATCAACGGAGGCCTAGCCACAGGTGAATTAATAAACTGACAGAGGTCAGGAGAGTACAAAAGAAGGAAATGACGCGAACAAGGAACAAAACAAGAAAAACCCCAAACAAACCCTGTCTCCCTCACTGAATGAAAATCTTCATCGAAAATCCGACCCTTCCCTTCCATTACAGTCCACGAGTAACTTGGCACTTTTCCGCTTTTTCAGACCTTGCCTTTCCGCCTTCCAATGTTCACCAAGTCGTGGCTAACGTACACAAGCATACTCTCAATTCCATGGCCTCCCCCGCACTTCAAAGGACGATTATAGAGTAAAACTTGAAACTGTGGAAACAGAGATGTCGTGCAACCCGAATCAAATGTTACCCCACTCCTTTCACCGCCTAATTAGTCCCCCGAAAGATAGAGAGAGAAGAGGAGAGAGAGACGAGCAGAAGTCGAGAGAGGACGAGAGAGCTCGAGAGAGAGGAAGCAAGAGAGAGAGAGTGTGTGTGGTGTGTGTGTGTGTGTGCGTGTGTGTGTGTGTGTTGGGTGTTATGTGTGATGTGTTTATTTTGGCAAGAGCGAGAGAGAGAGTAGAAGAGAGAGCTCAGAGAGAGAGACGATAGAGAGAGAGAGAGAGTATGACGGTTATGGGGATCTATGTGGATGCTGCGATGACAGGGGGAAAAAAGAAAAAAAAAGCAATATTCCAGAGTACGTGAACGCCTCTTCCAAGCTTCCCATAACTTGTTAAGTTCAGACTTGCGGCATAGTACACAAGCGGACAGAAACATTGTGCAAGATAACCCAACCAGCTCTGTAATCTACAATCAACATTTTGATCTAATGTTGACAGACCGAGTCCACGTGTAGCACTCTTGCTCCCGCCCCCATCCCCCCCCCCCCCCCCCCTCCGCTCTGTCCCTTCCCGCCCCACCGGTTTTTTTTTGTCTCTTGACTGCATGCTCTTACTGTCTGTACATCAGCACGCTTAAAACCACAACACATGCATTAACACGCATGTACACACGCATACACAGACATACACAAACACAATACAAACAAACAAGCAGAAACACACACACACAAACACACACACACACACACACACACTAACACACCACACACACACACACCACAACACCACACACACCGCGCTCGCGCGCGCGCGCGTGCGCGCGCGCGCGCGCGCCATGCACGATAAATGAGCCTGTTTAATGGTTCATAACTGATGTTATGATGAGTGATGATCTAATAATAATGACGCTGCCTGCCTGCTGCTGCCGACAGATGATGAGGACGACGATGCCTCGGGCTTCGCTGCTGCTGCTGCTGCTACTACTACCTGGCCCTGCTGCTGATTATTGACTATGACGTCAGGTCGGGATGCCGGGTGTGAAAGCGCAAGCCCTAGGCAAAGTGTAGAAACTGGTACTCATCGTTGGACCAACACTCGCAGACCAGCATCAGTCGTACAGCAGAAAAAAACATAACACGACAAGAAGAAAACGCCTACCTTCTCATGCTGACACGACAACTCCTTCACTCGACGTGGTCCATGCCTTAGAACAAATGGCTTAAACTCGCTCTTCTCTTTTCCTTTCATTCCTCCCACCCAGTTTACTGACTACTTCAGCTTCGTAAGCCCGTTGTCCCCCTTTGGGAAGGAGTGATTGTGAGAGACACACTTTAACCGACTGTAGGTACCCAGGGTGCTTGAGTCAACTGTAATTATCTCCGTGGCTGTCTTTTCTTTCTTCCTATGAATTAACTCAGCTCCCTAACCTGCGGGCGCTTCACACCAGAGAGTCGGAGAGAGAGAGATAGAGAAGAGACACAGAGAGATGAGAGAGCAGGAGAGAAGAGAGAGAGAGAGTGAGCCGGCGATAGGCAGAGCAGAGTATGAGCCGGAGTAGAGCAGGAAGAGCGAGAGAATGAAGAGACGATAGGAGACCAGGAAGAGAGGAAGAGCGAGAGAAAGTTAGAGAGAATAGCGGAGAGAGAAGGAGTAGGGAGAAAGAGTGACAGAGACGAGTAGAGAGATAGAGAAATAGAGACAGAGAGAGAGAGCGGAAAGAGATAAGATAGAGAGCGCAGCAAGAGATACGAGAGAGCGGAGAGAGGAGAGCGAGAGAATAGAGAGGAGCGAGAGACGTCAGAGAGGGAGAGAGGGGAGAGCAGAGGAGCAGAGGTAGGGCAATAGATGGGGCAGCCGCGACGTATATAGGCAGTGTAGGGAGTAGAGCGAGCAGTATACAGCGGTACTCGATGAAGAGAGAGATCCAGCATAGAGAGAGGAGCGAGGAGCGCCGGTACGACCACGATGATGGGACTGGTGATTATGGAGTTCGAATTACCACTCGCTTCCCGACCTCCCCTCACGCCTCCGCCCCCGCGCCTACGCAGGAGAATAGACACAACTTGCCGACCAGGAGTGTTTGAAAACCACTGCGCACCGCCCCTCCAAGTGGACCACACCTCCACAACACTCTCCGCACCAGTACAGTAAACGGAGCAAACGACGAACGCCGCGCAGACAGAAATGAAGAAAACCCCCCCCGCCCCCGGAGGGAGAAGAAAAACACAGACCCCCTCGCCGCTTCTCGTAACTCTGAAAACAGAACATCTTTGATTCTATGGTCCCGGAGCTGACCATGCCGCGCTCTGATATACTTAGAACCTTGCTTCGGCGCTCGTCGACGCGCCGTCGATTTCGTCGTCGCGTTCGCGCCGCAATTATGTAATGTTCGCATTTTTCGCATTTGTCCTCCCCCACCCGGCGAGACGCCCGAACAGACTCGCCCCCCGAGGAACCCGAGAGAGATGACAAGTTGCAACGAAGCCCACCCAAGCCCCCCCGAGGGAGCGAGCGCAACGCCCGAGAGACGCACCCATCGACAAAGGGGGGACGCTCCCGCGTCACACCACCCTTTTTCTTTCGACCAGGCTCATGTCTAACTGGTAGTCCAGCAACCAGCTTAAACTAACATCCCCCGCGACCCCACACCCGATGCCCACTCAGGGAAAAGGCACTACTCTCTGCGATATTAAGAGTTTAAAACTTTAGTAGTGACAAGGAGTCTGCTTGAGTGGGGGTAATCCCTTCGTCCGCCTCCCACCAACACCATGTGATCCATTAATTCAATTCTTCTACATGTTATACCCTTATCATAGGAGACAGCTTATTTCTGCTTTATGTTGGATCTCGAGAGCACACACAACCATCTAAGATTAACCCTGATTTCCCCACAACAGTCAGTCCGAGTAAATGAATAAGACAACACGCCTGCCCGTGCGATGAACTTTTTGAATTGAGACGAGAACTGCTCTTCTTCACCTTTTCATTGTCCTGAATGTTGTTCATCCTTGCCTAAAGACAGACCCAAGAGGTCGAAACGCGGGCGTGTTGTGCTTTGGGTCTTGTGCATTTATGCGTCCATGTTTACACTGCCGCGGATATACCGCATTCCAACTTCCTCTTCTGGTCAAATGTTCATCGGGACCAGTCTGCATTCTACAGGCGGCTGGTAATCGCTCCTCGTCTCGCTCCTCTTCCGCCGAATCCTCTTCATCATTTTTGTTTTCACCCACACATGTAAAACATATCTACCCGGCCAAGAAAGAGGCTTTCTCTGGCATTGTTGCCCCAAATCCATAATTGTAGATCCACGCTATAAACGCCTAAGCAGAACTTCGAATTTCAACAGAGATGAATAAGGTACTCAATCACGAATCATAGCATCACAGCAAGCAGCTTTCATCACAAAGAGGATTCGGGCCCGGGGCTCAATCTGTGCTGGTGAATGAGAAGAGGCATGAAACATCAACGAGCACAACAACACAGCTCGAGAGCTCAAGCAACGTGGGCCAACACACCTTTGTTCGAAAAACGTGTCACCAATACAGAATGCTGAGTATCCTGTTATTGGTGTGCAATGGGGGAAGACCTATATGCTCTTTCCTTAACATTCCTGTGCCCTGCCTCTAGGTCATGGAATATTATTTTTTTATTGTCGATGCTTGAGGAGACATCCCAAAGCATACCATTTCATTACTACCTTGTTTTTTTGCCTCATTTTTTTTTTTATTTTTTTTTCCCTCTCAACTCTAAACCTAAAATAAAAAACTTAAACCAGTTAACCCAGAGAAGGAAGATGGCTGTACCAGGCGCATAACATGCAATCTGTCGCACGTACAACCCACTCCACTGCCCCCTTCTCCCTCAAGATCTCCGGGCTTCGAATCTTGTCTAACTGACCCTTCATTAATGAACACACACACACAACACACACCCACACACAACACAACACACAACCCACACACACACACATCACACACACCACACACATTATCATAGATCAACATAATTGACGACGTACGACGACGACGACGACGACGACGAAATGATGATGACGATGATTGTGATGAATGGATGATCATCATCATCATCCTGTGTATCAACTAAAAAGACAGGACCGAAGAAGAAGCATACACAACCCATTCTCTCATCTCTCATACTCTGATCTCCTCTCACTGAAATGAAACATTTCATCAAACCCCCATGCCAGAACCTGGCTCGACAGCAGTAAGTCCACAGCACGTCGCACGTTTTCGCTGTCTCAGCAAGGCAGCAGCGAGCCGACTTTTGATTGAACATTTTTGACTCATGGAAAGTACTGAATGGTAATTTCAGCCTAATAACCATGGTCTTCATATGCTTCTTTTCTCTCCATCCCTTTTCTCTTTTAGGGTGTCAAACAAAAACAATCAGCAATGTAATTATTCTGACCCTAGACTTTTTCTCACTTGTTGTTGTGTGTAATGGTGAGACCACTATTTTTTTTTTTTTTTTTTTTTAAAAAATCACCGAGGCCATTACATCCCAGCTTCGAGCCATAATGCGCCTATGCTTCGCGGGAAAGGTGCATCGCTATTTTACCGTTTCTTCGCGCCAACACTGGCCTTCTGCCAAACCTACGCACTTCTCCTTCCCGAACGTTGGGTGATCGCGCGGATTTTGTGCGGTCGGTGTGCACAGACTGTTGTTCGTACGCTTCACCGCACATACGGAACCTCGGGTTTTATCAGTCTCATCATTCGAAGGAACTGTGTGTCGGTAACCTGAGGTCAGAACCAATGTTAACCAGTACTGACTCCGAGGAAGAAATCCCCCTGTGTACGAAACGGCCTGGCGAATATTCATACCTCTGCAACTAACGGACTCCAAGATTACGTCCGATTTGCTCCGTAATGCCTCTAACCCACATGCGTTTGAGAATGAGGTTTTAGAATGGATTTCAGCAACGTGGGAGACTGACAATTTCCTCAACGATTCCTGCCACCTCTGTCTCATTTGCCGCCTTGGTGCCCGGGCATGTAGGTGCAACATGCTATGATGTCAGTCCCGGTTTGTGACAAGAAGAGCCAGCAAACCATGCCGGCCACCTATTCTCTCCCTACCCTTCCTTCCGCAGGCGAAGACGGTCCCCTCGACTGCGGAACAGTCGCATCTCGAAGGCGTTCCAGCAATAATTTCAACTCAGCGGCTTCCTTAGGTCTGTTACACGACGTCGTTACACGTCACTCCGTGCCTCTTCTCTGGTTACTTCTCATCCCTTCGTCGCTTCTACTCTCTTCTTGCTCACCTTTGACTCCCTCCCGTTCCTGTCCCCCTCCGGCATGAGATCCTTTACTTCTACCCTCCCTTTGATAGAGAGAGAAGAGAAGAGAGAGATCATAGAGCAGAGAGAGCGAGAGCAGAGAGGATATAAGAGAGATAGAGAGAGTGCAGAGCACAGAGCCGAGAGAGGAGTTGTTCCCTGATATGAGCCTTGATGTTTTTTTTCTCTAAGATGGACCTGAGCGCAGGTGTTTCGGTGTGGTGTGTGTGTGTGTGGGTGTGTGTGTGTGTGTTGTGGTGTGGTTGTGTGTGTGTGCAAACAAAACTTTGACAGAAACCTCGTGGCTATAGAATATTGTGTGCAACAATTTCCGGTTTCAAAATTTCATCAAATATTTGACAGAATTCACTCTAGAATATTTTGTCATTTCCAATTCCTGTTTCCATTCATCAAATCCAGTGATTCGAAAGTTTGGCCCCAATAAGCATGATAAGGGCACATCTTAATGAAAGGGCAAATATGAGGATACTTACAACATCAACCAACTTCCTGAAGAGCTTTTAACTGATTTTTATGGTTTTCTTTTTGTCGGTTGTGACTTATTGTTCGGTTATAGGGCTGGATTAGGTTTATCCTTAAAGGTCAGGTGAAGGATTTATTATCAGGGTTAACCCTTTGGATTAGTTTTTCGTCGGATGCAAGTAAGCCCCGAATTTCATACAACGCATATTGATTGCCTGTTCATAGAATCGATTCTCTTTCGGCGGGACGCTTAACATCGTCGTGAAAAAGGCCGAATGGGTGCGGCGACAGAGATAAGACGTCACGTGTGATTTATGTTTTCACAAAAATAATACGTCACATGTTCTAATAACTGATGGCGGGCGTGCACACTAAATACTGGGGGCCACAACAGGTGAAAAAAAAAAAAAAAAAAAGAAATTGCCAGTTTTGGTCAGGAGGCGCGTCAATCAGGGGGATAACTTCATCGATAACGAGGTAAGGTCTTACTTTTTTTTCTTATAACTCTTGGAAGATCTTTTTTTTTCTTTCTTTTTTCTTCTTTTTCTTTTTTTTCCCCACCGTGTCGCCACCCCATTATTATTATTTATTTATTATTATATATTATTATTATTATTATTATCATCAATCATCAATCATCATCAACCCGGTCATCATCATCATCATCATCATCGTCATCATCATCATCATTTATCTATTATTATTGTTTTAGTAAGTTTGTTATGTTATTATTATTATTATTATTAGTTCAACCGCCCCATGCATCAGTTCCTAATGGCCTTGTTTATATTCAACACCCCAGTTTGCGCCGAATTGAAAGATAAGCTTGGGTTGCGTTGGTTCTCCGTTTTTTCATTGTCCTAAATGTTATTTTTGTGTTGTCCTACATGTTGTTTTGTGTTGTCCTAAATGTTGTCTTCGTTTTTGGTCCTAAATGTTGTAATTGTGTTGTCCTAATTTTGTTTGGTTTTTTGGTCCTAAATGTGGTTTGTGTTGTTGTTGTCCTAAGAAAGTGCTTTTCCCTTGTTGCTTTCGCTTTTTTTGTCCTAAATGCTGTTTGTTTTTGGTCCTAAATGCTGTTTTTTGTTGTTTGTCCTAAATGTTGTTTGTTTTGTCCTAAATGTTTGTTTGTGCTGTTCTAAATGTTGTTTTTGGTTGGTCCTAAATGTTCTTCGTGTTTGTCCTAAACTTTTGTTTGGCTGCTTGTCCTAAATGTTGGTTTGTTTTGTCCTACACCAGCTTGTTTGCTTTCTGTCCGACCTGTAAATGGTTTTTTTCTTTTTTGTTCTCACCACGTTGTTTGTCTGTTGGTCCTAAACGTTGTATTTGTTCTTTTGCTCTGAAGCCAGCTCCGAGAGGTGCGCAATGGCATCATGTTTTTCGTTGTCCTGTTTGTCTGGATTGTCTTGCGTCACCCACTAATAACCTTCCTTTCTTTTCACAATTTCTTAGCTTTTTTTTCTTGAGGTTTTCCTGAAAGTTAATGGATAAGTGATAGGGTGAATTTAGAATCAAGGTTTGGGCGAGGTTCGGAGTTCGCGGGTTACGCAAAGGAAAGGATATGCAGCTTTCCAGCGGCAGTGCACAAGAAACAAAAAAAAAAAAAAAAAAAGGAAACCAGAAATTTCATGACAACGTTTGATTGGATTGATTCGACACGAACGTGGACAATATGTCCCTAGTCCCCCTCAGCAATCTAACACTACTAATACGTGAGCTTCAGCTTACAGTTTCAGTGGATACTTTAAAAAGAGACGGATGGCCATCATGATTGGGCGCGTTGTGTGTGTGTGTGTGTGGTGTGTGGTGTGGGGGGGGGGGGGGGGGGGGGGGGGGGGGGTGGTGTGGTGTGTGTGTGTGTGTGTGTGTGGTGTGTGTGTGACTGAGAAGTTTTTCAATAGCATGACGGATGACGTGTTAAGAAGTGAGGGGGGTAGCCTCATGTGAACAAAGTGATCGTGTTGGGGTGTAGGGTGTTGGGAGAGTAAAAAAGACGTTGAGGAGAGAGTGGAGGTGGTGTATGGTGGGGGATGAGGAGAAGAGGAAAGTGCATAATGGAGAAAGGTAAGACACTCTGCCAGAATGATTCTGGAACCGACCTGGTTCTGCTGCCAATGACAGTGGTGTACACCGCTAGGGTCAAGGTCATTTCAAGCTGATCCGCTGTCTGGTACCAGTCGTTAGGAGACGACGGAAACAGGACCACGGGGGACAGGGACAGCGTTGGCTTAGAGAGAGAGGACTGTTGAGCACATGCGACAATTGGTTGGCGACAGGACCAGGGTTGTGGGGGAGCGGCGGCTTCGGTGGGGTGGTGGGTCGCGTCGGGGCGAGTAGTACAGTGCAAACGTGGGGATTGATGAATTATTGAGAAAGTTTACACACACAGTGATTTAACGTTAGGAGATAGTTTACACACACAGGGATTTTTACAGTAGAGAGCAAAGTTTACACAACATGGGATTTCACAGTAGGAGAACAGTTTTTACATTACGTAGGAGAAAGTTTACACAATAGGAGGGATTTAACAGTAGGAGAAAGTTTACACAACACGGGATTTAACAGTAGAGAAATTTTTACAACACCCAGTGATTTGGCGGAGTAAATCCGGGATCTCTTGTTCTGATTACACAAATATTTGAAAAAAAAAAACAACTGTTTGAAGCACAATGCGCCTTTTTTGTTTTTGCTGCTTAAATTATCCCGTCTTTTGTTAAATATCAGAAATATAATCACACGGGTTGCCAATGTTTTGTGGTCGTTTTTCTTTGACTCTGAATTAAGACACAATACAGATTAATGTAACCATGGGCAGGGAGAACCACAAACAGAGACCGAGAGAGAGAGAGAGAGATAGAGAGAGACGAGAGAGAGAGAGAGAGAAGAGAGACGAGAGAAGAGAAGAGAGTCCAACGACGATGACGATGACGATGCACGAATGTGCCAGAATGATACAACAGCCGAACCAGTTGTATGAACACCCTCCTCCACCAGTTGGCACCACAACTCACAGACTTCAGTTCAGCACAGTACAGCATACAGAAATGACCGACGGAGAAGCCAAAAACAACCCTCATCGGTACAATCTTCAAAATGACCAGATCATTGATCTATGGTCCCAGAGCTGACAGCCTGATGTAGCACTTAGAACATTTGGCTCTCCTTTTCTTTCCCTACGCCCCCCCAGACCCTTTTTTGTTCTTTTCTTGACGTCATGATCTTATCTATTGGTCCGGTAAGCCACAGCTTTAACACCATCTCCTCGCTAAGAAAGCAGGATTTTGAATGTAAACTTTAAAAGTGTAGTGACTCGTTTGGCTTGAATCAGAATGCCAATCGACGGTCGTCTGCGCGTTTCCCGCGGCCAAATCCTCCTTTTAAATCTGTCCAACGAATTATGACATGGTCATCATGACACAGGGTCACACAGAAATATCATTTTTCTGTATGGTTTAAACTATTCCCTCACTAGTAACGGCCAAACGCAAGATCACACACACAGCACCAGCACACACCACCACACACCCCACCAACCCCCACGACCACGACACAACACACCACACACACACCACACCACATTCACACAAGCAACCCCACACACACACACACACACACCCACACACACACACACACACAACACACACACGTACACACACCCACACCACCCACAAACCCACACACACACACACACATTCGCGCGCGCGCGCGCAGGCGCGCGCGCGCCGCACACACAGGCCACCCCACACACACCCACACACACACTACACACACACCTACACACACACACACACACACACTCCACACGTTTTCCCCCGCGCGCGCGCGCCACACACCACACACCCCGAACACACCACACACACACACCACAAAACACACACACACACAGAACACACACCCACACACACGCGCACACTACACACACCACGCGGGAAGGACGATACCCGCACGCAGCACCCAACGCACACACTACAATCTGCACACTCCACACACAAACACAACACAACTCACACCTGCTGCGCGCGACTTCAACCCTCCCCCCCCCGCCTCCCTCCCCCCGCGTCAACAAACCACACGCGCCGTGTTCTTTAATTCCCTCACTTAAACTAGAAACAGAAAAAAAAATATAAAAAACTCTGAATTTCTGAAGGATTGTAGAAGAGCACAGTCTCGCTAGCGAGCTCTGTGAACCTTCGATGATCCGGCAAGCTTCTTTTTTTTTTCCTTTTCTTGTTTATGCACAGAGAGAGATAGGAGCGAGAGATCAGAGAGAGAGTTAGCGAGAGGAGAGACAGAGAGATAGGAGAGAGAGAGGAGCAGGTGACGGTAGAGCGAGCGGACAGAGAGAGAGCAGAGGGAGAGGCAGAGAGAGACGAGGCGAGAGATCAGAGCGAGAGGTGAGAGAGAGAGCAGTGTAGTGCACAGAGACACAGAAGGGAGAGAGAGAGAGAGAAGTAGAGAAGAGAATCGAGAGAGAGCGACAACGACTGAGAGGAGAGAGAGTGATAGGAGGGAGAGACGAGAGAGAGAGGGGAAGAGAGAGAGGCAGGACGAGAGAGAGAGCGGCGGGTAGGGATTCAGGGAGACCGGGCAAGCTGGAGTCTTGCTGTTTACAGCAGGGGACAGGAGGGAGGAAGCCAGTAGATACGGGACGAGGTTGAGATCAAGGATCATTTTACATCAACAGAATCATGAAAGAAAGAAGAAGAAACGAATGAATAAAACCGTCAGGAACATATAGGAGTGGTCGGATAGATAGATATGCTCAGCTAGAGAGAAGAGAAAGAAAGACAGAGAGAGAGATAGAGCAGAAGATGTTAGAGAGAAAGAAGAGGCAGAGAGAGAGGTTACAAAATGCGAGAAGATAACATAACGGAAGAGTAGAGATAGATTCAGAGAGAGAGATAGACACAGCAGAACAAATGAGAGAGAGAAAACAAAAAACAAGTACGTATAGAGAGAGAGCTAGATCAGAGATATAGAGAGATATCGAAGCGAGAGAGAGCATAAAGAGGTGCATCGAAAGCCACAAAACAAACCTGTAGACAGTGAATAAGTAGAGTGACCCGACCGATACAGGGAAAGAAGCACTCTAATGGAGAATTGAAGCACCAGCAAAGATCACTGAGAGCCGCTCCGCGAATCTTAGCCCTCCGCTCTACAGATCGCCCGCCTCTCTCGAGGGGGCCCCCGACGCGCGCAACAGCCCGACAGCCTTGTTGGGAGTTTTAGACCTTTCCCAGCATCCCCAGTCTCCCATGCCCCACCTCCCCCCTATCAAACAACCCGCCCTCCCCCAACACCCTCCCATCATACTATACCTCCCCACCCCCCCCCCCCCACCCCCCTCCCCGCACACACTCACATCGTGTGGAGGATCAGCATCACACAGTCTCCGCCTCGCCAAGCAGAACGACACAGCGCTCAATCGACCCCCGCGCAAACGCACTCGCCGCCCGCCCGCTCCCCCGCGAGCCGAACCGCGGCGGAGCCCGCGCGGGCAAGCCCCAGCCTCCCACAACGGAAAATTAAACTGTCTAAGAAAAATACAAGGAATGAGAGAATTAGAAAAGAAGGTAAGCTAGAGAACCAAAAAACGAAAAACAACCAGGCCTGTAAGGTTCTCGAAAGAACAGGAAACAAAAGGGGAAATAATTTTTTAAATCTAATTTTTCTGCTGACCATACATCCCTGTATATGAACTTCCAAGCCGAATGTCACAAACCCACACACACTCAGAGACAAACACCGCACACACACCCACACACACACACACCACACACACCCACACACAC
>JADBJO010015663.1:0-43048 GCA_016801955.1 Conus betulinus
ACGAACGAATGCATGAAACGACCGAAAGAAACAGAGCCTGAATTGACTAAACGAATGATCCAATGAGAGGAAGGAAACAAACAACAAAAAAACGTAGAATGAGGAATGAATAACGAACGAAACGAACGAATGAACGAATGAATCAGTTTAACGTGTTGCGTACAAATAAGCGAACGGGGACCAATCAGCAGAATTGTACTTGCTCAGCTCAAGTGTGAGGGCCAAAAAACGAAGGAACAAGGGTACTCTCCCCCCCCCCCCCCCCCTACTTTCCTCTTGTATGGGCTCTTTCAGAACGTCTTCAGCTGGTGAGATTTCCTCCTTGTGTCTGCTACTTTTGCCGGAATGGCTGCAGCTATGAGATTTCGTTCTAATGGTGTCTTTCAACGAACACCTGCAGCTTTGAGATTTCGTTCTTATGTGGGGGTCTTTCAACGAACGACTGCAGTATTGAGATTTCGTTCTTATGTGGGGGTCTTTCAACGAACGACTGCAGCTATTGAGATTTGTTCTTATGTGGGGGTCTTTTAACGAACAACTGCAGCTATTGAGATTCGTTTACACTAATTCAAAAAAATATTGTTTGTTATTTTTATCTTTGAGGTTAGCTTTGTTAGTTGGAGATGACGTTTAAATATTTTCGTCTAATATCATCAATGGTGAAACAGACGTTAAATAAACCAATGAAACTGAAACTGAGATTTCGTTCTTATATGGTGGTCTTTCAACGAGCACCTGCAGCAGCTATTGAGATTTCGTCTTATGTGGGTGGTGTTTCAACGAACGCCTGCAGCTATGGAGATTCGTTCTTATGGGGGGTCTTGTCAACGAACGCCTGCAGCTATGGAGATTCGTTCTTATATGGTGGTCTTTCAACGAACGCCTGCAGCTATGGACATTTCGTTCTTATGTGGGGGGTATTTCAACGAACGCCTGCAGCTATGGAGATTTCGTTCTTATGTGGGGGGCTTTTCAACGAAACGCCGCCTGCAGCTAGGAACGTTTTTGGGGGAGATTTCGTCTTATTGGGGGGTGTTTCAACGAACGCCTGCAGCTATGGAGATTTCGTTCCTTATGTGGGGGTCTTTCAACGAACGCCTGCAGCTATTGGAGATTCGTTCTTATGTGGGGGTCTTTCAACGAACGCCTGCAGCTATGGAGATTTCGTTCTTATGTGGGGGGTCTTTCAACGAACGACTGCAGCTATTGAGATTTCGTTCTTATGTGGGGGGTCTTTCAACGAACGCCTGCAGCTTATGGAGATTTGTTTCTTATGTGGGGGGGTCCTTTCAACGAACGCCTGCAGCTATGGAGATTTCGTTTCTTATGTGGGGATCTTTCAATGAACGCCTGCAGCTATGGAGATTTCGCGTCTTATGTGGGTGGTGTTTCACGAACGCCTGCAGCTACTGGATATTTCGTTCTTATGTGGGGGGTTCAACGAACGCCCTAGCTATGTTGATTGCATCTATGGAGAGTTCGTTCTTTTTGTTGGGGGTGGTCATTCAACGAAACGACTGCAGCTATGGAGATTTCGTCTTATGTGGGGGGTCTTTCGGTGACGTGTTTCAGCTGAACGCCTGCCAGCTATGGAGATTTCGCTGGTCTTATGTTGGGGCGGTTTTCAAATGAAACGCCTGCTGCAGCCTATGGAGATTTCGTTCTTATGTGGGGGTTCTTGTTCAACGCAACGACCCTATGCCGCTATTGAGATTTCGTTTCTTATGTGGGGGTTTGTTGTTTCAACGAACCGCCTGCAGCTATGGGCCCCTTTTGTTTATGGGGGGGTCTTTCAACGACCGACTGCAGTGCTATTGAGATTTTGTCTTATGTGGGGGGTCTTTCTTTTATTTAACGAACGACTGCAGCTATTGAGATCTTCGTTCTTATGTGTGGGGTGATGTTGTCAACGAAGCGCCTGCAGTATGGAGATTTCACTTCTTTATGTGGGGGGTCTTTCATCACGAACGCCTGCAGCTATGGAGATTTCGTTTCTTATGGGGGGGATCTTTCAACGAACGCCTGCCTGCAGCTATGGAGATTTCGTTTTCTTGGGGGGGATGTTTCAACGAACGCCTGTACAGCTATGGAGATTCGTTCTTATGTGGGGGTAGTCTTCCCACGAACGCCGAAGGCGACTTGCATTTTCGTTTTCTGGTGGCGTCCTTCTTTTCCACCCGAACGGCGTGCAAGCTACTGGAAGATTTGCGTTCTTATGTAGGGATCTTTCAACGACGACGCAGCTATGGAGATTTCGACATCCTTCTGTTACAGTGGTGGGTCTTTCAACGAACGACTGCAGCGTTTTTTTTTCCTATGGGGACATTGTGTAGAACGCTGGATGTTTGAGATTTTCTCTATGGGATACGTTGATATGCTTTCGAGATTTTCGTCTTGGTAAGCAGCACAACTGTCGCACCTATGTGTTTCTTAGCAGTTCACCTTCTGGATGTGTTTTACTTCCGATCCGAATTTTGCCTTTGTTCGCACATTTAAAGGTTCAGAAAGTTTTCTTGCATGCCTTGCTGTTCCTTAATTTTTCTCTTACTTATATAGTCATCTTTGTCCATTTCCTTCATTAATCATCTATATGTATCTTAAAACCTGCCATAGAAGATCGCCCCCATAACCAACCTTATGTAGATGTAGATGGTTTTCCGGGGCTGGTTGTCCTCTCAAAGTGGTATTCCGTCTTGGATTCATTGCCCCGTTCTGGACGTCAAAACTCCGACGCGTGAACATCAATATCTTGATTACCTACATTATAATCGGAAGGGAAACTCTTGAGTATATTTTCCTCTGTTGAAATCCACCCCCCCTTTTTGCCCCTCCCCCGTCTCCTCCCCACCCCTCCCTTTCCCCCCCCCCCCCCCCCCCATTAAACCGCCTTCCCCCCCTTTTTGGACTGATGACATTTTCTCGTTTGTTATTTCGCGCTGGTGAACAATGTCGTAATCGCCCCGATAGTTCGATCGTCCTTCCCTTTGAATTTTCAGATGTAAATTGTTTGTGTTTTGTATACACCGATGGTGGAAAACCAACTCTGGAATTTTTTTTTTTTTTTCCCCCAGCTGTTTTTTATTTTTATCACCCCCCCCGCTACCACATCACGCGTGTGGTGTAACCCTCTACCTCGATTAATTTGAATTTGTCTTTTTTCCCTTGCTGCCCAGATTTGCTTTATATTTCCCCCCCTATGTTTCATGTGAATTGTTGTTTTGGTTGTACGATGGTCTCCGCTTTGTGAAGTAGTTTTCCGGTGTATTGGTGTTGCTCTCTTGACGCCATGGCCCCCAAGCGCATTTTTTTAATGGTACTGTTGGTGTGTGAAACGCTTTTTTTCTCGGCGACACCCACCCCCCAAATTTCGATTTACCTGTCCACCGGACCGTTCGTCAATATAAATGTCTTTGTTGAATTTCAGCCACCCATTAATTGTTGTTCATTTTATGGTTAAGTATTGATGTGTTATTGTCTCTGCCCCCGTCTATTTTTCTTCTTCCGTTGTCCGTATAAATGCACAATTATGTTCCTCTTACCGCTGTTTATTTTGTTTCCACTGTTTGGTATACTTTCCCCCCGTCTGTTGCAGTTCGTATTTTCGCTCTCTGTCTCAAACCCGAGCATTATTGTGTTTTAACTATTCAGCCCCATGGTCGTCCGCCCTTGCCCTATTGACATGTCCGCTTTTCGATTCACCCCCTCCTCCCCAACGTATGTGCGAAGATGGGAAAACTTTTCTACTGTCCAGGGGACAATGAGTGGCTATATGTCCTATGGCACTGTACAGATAGCAAAGAATTTTCGGTATTATCATGTGTGTGAATGTCTGGTATAATTTTTTTGTTGTTTCTCTTTAGAGTCCGGTTGGGTTTAGCCCCAAATTCATATTTTAATTTTGTTATGGGTGCACTGTTCATAGGCAGTAGGGAAGGTTCCGTTTTTCACTTCCCAACGTGGACGGGCATTGTCCTATGTAATGGTCAGATGTGAGACTGTCGTGTGTATGTGTGTAGATGTGTGAAATGCGATCCACGCACAGGCAAGTACATGTGTTCTGCGCATGCTGTTCCGTTCCCGTTTTGTCTGATCGTGGTTGCCCAAAGATGCTCAATGCCGCTCTCGGCCACCAATCGCACAAACCAAGCGCACATCCAGTTTGTTGACTGGTGGCCCTACCTGGAGTCCATAGGTCCGAATATGGAGGATCTTGGTCATTTATGATCGATAGTGAAGTAAAAGTTTGTCGTTTTTTTGTTCTCCCTGCACCCCCCCTGTTTTAGTGCTGCCGCTTTTTTGCGTTAGGCCTAAAATTTTTTCCACTATAATTCTTCCAAAACTCACGCTTCATTTCTTTACTACCGTACTGCGTTACTACTGGCTATGACCCCTGAAAATATTCTGACCCCCCAGAGAATACTTTGTAAATGAAATGGAAGGACCATGCTGTTTCTAGAGTGTGGATCAAAGAGACCCATCAATGAAACCGTTGGCTGAGAGGATCATATTTCTGCACACATATCTGCTGTGCCCATGTTTTGTAGAATCGAAGAGGTTTTCCTTTGTTTTTTTTTTTTGGGCCCACAATCTGACCAGCAGGACTGCGCCCCACTTATAATGTCAGTAAGTAATGTAAAAGAGGGGAAAGCAGAAAAGAAAGAAAGACAATTTGAGAGCTTTTAACCCCACAGCTACCAGGACAAGAAGCCAGCCGTCCATATTCCCAGAAAGAAAGAACACCGACACCAGCAAACTATTGGAATGTTATTCACGGATCCCTAGACAAACAGCCTTCAAGAAGATTTTTTCCGGTTCAGGCCCCTTATTTCCGACCTAATCCCCCCCATTGTTTTTTATGTTTCTATCTCGTTGCCGCACGGAGGTACAGCTTAACGCGTCAACATATTCACAAACCCCACCTTTAACACATTTTTTCCACACTGCACAATACACCTACATTTTTCCCCCCCCCCCCTACAAAATGCTCCGTTTTATTTTTATGTGCACTTTTTAACCCACCCCCGCTCGCCCCCAACCCCACCCCCCCCACTGGTAACCCCAATTTTTTTATTTTTTCCCCCCCCCCGTTTTTTTAAGAAAGGAAAAAAAAAACAAAAAGCTTTTTATTTAAACAGAAAGCAACAATTTGTTTTTTTTCTTTTTTGTTTGTAAATACGGTGTTTATTACAATTCCGCTTTACCCACTACCTTTTTTTTGTTGACTATGGTCGGGAAAAATCCTTTTTTTCTATTTTTTGCAAGTACACAAACATATGCACATGCATTTTTTTTTTTGAGTTTTTTGGAATTGCTCTTAAAAAAAAAGTACTTTGTGATCTTCCCTATCCTACGTTTCTATCCGGTTTTTGATGTACCACAGGAGCGTGCCTCCAACTTTTTAATTCACCCGCCCCACGCCACTTCAGCCCGCACACACGCACACAAGATAAAAAAAAATCTCCACTTGGTCACACCCAGCCCCCCCCACATAGATTTGCACGCACGGGACGTCGCAAACCCAGGAGCGGACACTGGGGGAAAAAGATCAAAGTTTTGTTTGCAATTTTGCCCGATTCGTTCAACCATCCACACTGGCAAGTACTTCTAGAAAACGAAGTCGTGCTTTCTGTTTTGGTCAGGAATGAGGGGATTCTTTGTATCAGGAAACTACTCCCTTGCTAGTCTATTCATGGCATTTTAACATCTATTTTCTTTTTATGAACGTTTGGAGATATGCTGATACAAAACAGAATGTTGTTTCTTTTACATTTGTTTTGTTAAAGTTAAGATGGAATTATGTGTACTGACAAAAATTTCTTTTATAGGAACCCCATACAGCGAATCTTTACCGTTCGTCAACTGATATTACTCCGGCTCAATTTGTAACAAATGTTTTGTTTTAACTGCATATCCGGGAGCGGAATAGTCTCCAGTTGGTTTTAGAGTCATCGCCTCTTTTGTTTAATTCTGGTGACTGGGGTTGACACCGGCTTCCCGCCCAACTCCGCGGGGAACGTGCTTTCGGTACAGCTGGCGACTTTTTTCTTTCCGTGAGTTAAACATTGGTTCTGACTCCCAGTTACCAACAGTCTGTAGACCCATGGATCTATAATCATTCGAGGTCCCGTGTGTTGAAACCGCCAAGGTAACTATATTGCCACACCGTTACATCCCAGTACCATATTATTTTACACTCGGAAGGACCGGAGGAAAGTTTCGGACGTTGCCGCCACCTGGATGGACACCGCTTACCCCACTCAGCTAGTTTTTCCATGCCACCTGAGCTGAGAAACAGCGAAAGAATGACAAGGCCCAAATAAGGAAAAAATGATGGAGCCATTTTTGTTCACTTTTATGAACGATACGATTCGGACCATCGTTTATATTCTACAGGTGAAACGACTGACTTTACTCGGAACGTCAGCCACCCCCGACGGAAGTATATTCTCTCCAGTCCGGCCAATACCCCCAACGTGTATGGTTTATAGTTTATACGTTGTGTAAGCGCAGTGTCCCCGATTGTAAAGCGATTGTAGAGCTTGGAGTCTAGCCGAGAAAGGCGCTAGAGTATTCATTATTATTATTATTAATCTCCCCCCCCCACCCTCCTCAATATTCTACTGGATATGCGACATGTAGTAGAGTGGCTCTTAGGGGGTACGGTCTGGGGAATGGGACGCTTCTAAGATCGAACTACTTCTCATGGGGTGATTTTTTCCGGTTGGCAACCCTAGACTGTCCATCCAGCAGTAAACAGGTATCTGATCAGTTAAGGGACGGTTATAGTTGGCAGAAGAAGACTGAGGAGCGTGTGTGATCTGCCTTCCATCATGGGGTGCTTTTCCACAGATCTTACCTGTTTTATGAACTGTCCCAGCTGAATCTTCCGTGCCAGACTTTATTTGGCCTGACCTTCTATTTAGTGTATCGGATACATGAAAACAATTTTTGCAATAGTTAAAAACTTCTAGGCACCTGCGTCACAACAGTAAACTGAGGATAATAAACAACTCAAAGCCAAAATGCTCTGACGCATTCTTCTCTGCTCTCATGAATATTACGTCATGTTGTGGCAGTCGGGCAACGCCACTTATCATGGGTCATTAAGGGCAAACTCAACCCCCACTACGACTTTAAGCGGGGTTAGTGTCCCAGGATTACACCGAATCACTGTCCGTCAAAAAGTATTATACTCATATCACATCCCTTATAGATAAAACGCTTCCCAATAACGCCACACAGGAGCCAGTCCAGCTGTTTATTGTCATAATATGATTGGTCCAGACAGGTATTAATTCGATTCCTTCAGCGTTCCTTCCCCCCATCCCCTTTGTTTTTTTCTTTTTTATTACTATGTTAGTTGGATCTCCCATTTTATCTACCCATCTCCGTGCTTCCTTACAGCGTTCCTTGATTGTCTTCCAAAGGGGGGCTATAAATTACCAGCCCCATCACCTTGTGGGTACCTGGTGGGGACCTGGACCCAGGTACTCCGCGCCGTGTGCATGGTTGAGCAACAAAACGCCCATAGCCTGACAGCCTGGGGCACGGCTATGCTTTCTGAACAACAAAGTTTTGATATTATTGTATGCCCAAGCGTGCGTTTCGGTCCAATGGTATGTGGGAGAAGGCACCAGGAGGGAAGGAAGAAGGCCGAGTTTCTCCGAGGCGCCCGAGGGACCGGCCACGCTCTGGAGAAAGACTAGAAGAAGTTGGCATCGATACCACCGGAGGAGATGCGATGCAGAAGTTGAAGCAAAATGACTAGTGGGGTGTCAGTGTAGATCCATACCTCTGTCCAGAGCAAGTTGATTAGCATGGGACGTGTCACCTTACGAGGAACTGGGTGACAATTTTTTTTCATTTCAGATTGTTAAGATGCAGCCTGTTCCCATGAGATTTACTAAATGAAAAAAAAAGTATTCCTGTGACATTGTTTTTTTTAAGTTCAAGATGAAAAGTATATAAGTTGTTTTTAATTGTCACTAATGGCAAACAGTACAATCACATTACAAAACTGACATTTTAAATTTAATTCCGCCAGCATACTTATGTGACTGTGGACCGTCAGGATGAACTGTTGAAACCCCCCCAACCTTTTATGATCTCTAAAAACCATTTATTGTTTTTTCATTATTCATTTCTTCAAAATACAAAGGCAACGTACAAAAACAGAACCAAAAGGATGCATATCTCCTGAAGAAAAAAACTCATTGTTTTTTTAGTATGCATTACCAGAGTCACGCTATCTTATCACAATAGTTCTTGATTTGGTAAAAAATACAAGACATTTGATATGTGAGTTATTTGAATTTCTAAATTTTTTTATAATGATCCTTCATAGGCAAGAACAGGTAGATGATTTTATCGGAAAACAGGGCTGAGGCCTCGATGGTGATCTGACCTAGTAGTGATGGTGTTGTACCCTAGTCAAACAGAAAAGTTTTATTTATGTGACCTAAATCCATGAAAATTTACCTTGAATTTTCACCAGCTTGGATTCCATGTAAAGTTGTGTTCCCCCAGCTCATTCTCAGCAAATAAGATTGTTATTGAAACATTTCACAAATTGTCTTTACTGTGAATTAAAATCTTTTTTACTTTTAGTTTTGCTCAGTAATGAGTCATGTTTCAATGATTTTTGTGTCTGAAGGTTTTCTGTCAACTATTGAGTTAGCAAACGAAGAGAAGGAAATAAATCCCCCAAAATTTTACAAAGAGAGGACATAGCAAGAGCACTTTCTCAACTGCTCTGTCTCTCTTCATGCTGAGCATCCTGGTATTACAAACAAGCTGCATTTTCAGCGCACGGCTGCTAGCATTTCCTCATTGTAGGGTGTTATATCTATGTCAGCCTGATAAACAACTAGGTCCCGTGCGACTGCTGGACTCTGGAACCGACAAGTAACAAGAATGTCAAAGTTGAGAAGTATAGGACTGTACGCCACTGGAAAGGTAGGAGCTATGAGAAACACCAACATATTATACACCACACCCTCATTTGCCAATTTACCACACTGTGAAATGTGGTTCTCTCGTTAAAAAGTATAAAAACAAGGTGGCAACACAAATGTGTGCTAAATCGTATAATGATGCACACCAACTTCTGTTCTTTCTTTCCCACCTCTTCGAGGTGCATTTTCCTAAATCGTTCTTGGTACTACGCCTCCTCTCTCATCTCTGTGCACACATCAATGGGCAAAGAAAAAGTTGGGCGAGACCACATTGGTCACTAACCCCCATGTTAAATCACCCAATGTTTTGTCTTTTTTCTGCTTAAGAAACATTCTGACCGGATATTTCATCTCTTTGGAGTAAACCGGCATAGCCCTAGCCACCAAAGAGTGCAGCTAGGGAGCCAGTTGCAGCTAGGCATGCACTGCATCTCACACAGACATCCCCTGGCTTATTCACGTGTCCATATAATCCTCTGACTAGTAGGTTCGAAAAAGGGAAGGTGGTTGGTGGGAGGAGGAAGTATGCGCCACAGATGGTGGATGCGGAGCCGAGGCCGCGGAAGTGCAATGGGGCAGGTGGTCAATTGTACAACACTGACACTAAATAATGTGAGATTTCTAGAGGAACAGTATGTTGCCAACCGCCCAACCCACACAGGACATTTCAGGTCACATGGGCAAACGTTGACCAATGCTTGCAAAGCTAAGCAAAAACCCTTGAATATCCTTATTCATGGATAATTTGATAAGGATCCTACCACGAATGCTCCCTACACCATTTAAAGACCATGCTGTTTATATGCATATAGTGATCTTCCTAAAGTTTATTCATTTCGGTCTGACATCTCTAACCATTTATCATGGATCTGCGCACGTTACCCTTCCAGGCTGTATGGACCATGCAAGAACCCACATCGTGCTTGTCCAAAGGACTTTAACCGCAGTTTCAGTGCGCTTACCTGCTCAGCTTTGGACCCTGGCACAGCGACAATGCATGTCAGGATGTCCACCCACCCACAAAACAAACGGTTTCGACTTTGGTGGGGAGTTATTTGCATGCTTTCCTCCCGAGTATGTGTTATCTTTAAATGCCTGCCAAGCTCTCCACGACATCACTTGTTGCCGCACTTTCCCTTCTACATTCAGTGTTCGGGGCACTCTCCCCTGTTCCCATTCAGTATTACACCACATATATAATCGTTGCTTACCACCAGTGCTATCTTTCTACAATCTCTCACATATGATTACCTTAGTTTCTCCTCCATCTTCAGAAACCCAAACATTCACTCATGTATATGTACACCGATAATCAGGGTGTGAACAAAATTTTCTCACATTTTAAAGACACTTTATCCAAATCATACATTTCAAACTATCATCGTAGCCTGTGGTCTTTTTTCTTCTTTTTCCCTCGCCCTGTTAGCAGTTGTTGTGTCGCCTTTCTTTTTATTTAGTGTGGAATGTGGTCTCTGTTCTGCCTTTTTTGCAGTAGGCGACTTGTTATGAGACTCACCCCAAACTATTTAGTCCTCCCATGCATCAGATACGCCCTCCAGTCACTTCTTAAAGAAATAGATTGATAATCACTACATGGAAAACACCCCACCACACCCAGCATAAGCAATGAAAGTCAACACCTTTTTTTTACATTTTTTCAAGTCCCACATGATTTCTTTTTCTCTACCTCAAACATACTCCTCTCCAGACAGTACTAAGTATCCCCACCCTGCATACCGTATTTTTATTTCCTAAACCCCCCCTCTGAACTAGGATGCTAGTGTGTGCCTTATAAGTAAACCTTGGCTTCCGGTATACGTTCTGCCAACACGAAACAACCATCATCCCACCATCACCAGCCACATCATGTCAACACTACACCCAATATAGGTCTCGACACCCACACTTTGCATGTCCTACCTTATGTCTAAGAGTCAGTAACCGGATCAACTGGGTATGCCAGAGTTTTTGTCGTATTTGATAATGCCTCTGCGATATATCTAGCATTGCCCATGAACACCTTCCTGTATTTGACAGTCCTGTTGCTATCCGTCACTTGTAAGGATATTACCACCACACATGCCCACGAGTTCCCCTGTGTTTTTAGTAGTCCCATTTGGTCTGTTGCTTTGATTCTCTCCCAATGTGTAAACCCCCACTCGAAATTTCGCCTCTACGGCTTAACCCCGGTGTGCTTACTAATAGAATTCCTTCCTCTCTTGAGCATATTTTGATATCACTTGGTGAAAACTAATCCCGACGATGTTTGATTTCTCCCCACCCACCACAATGTTTCTCACGCCACATGACCTTGCCCGAATTCCTGGCAGTATTTCCCCTGTACAATGCATATTTTTATATTGACACCCAACAAGGAAGAGTGCGCCGTCTTGGCTTTGCCCCACGTCCCCATATCATTTATACATACTTGATAGTTGGTTTTCGTCACGGTCTGTGTAATCAGTCGGCCTATCTGCCCGTCACCTCGACCCTCTAAGCCATCTGCATAGTCTGCTTACAGTGTGCGCGCATGGTCATCATTCAGACCCCATGGATACACATACCGTGGGGATTTGACATAATAGACACGCTGGAAGATTCAGAGACGAATGCGGCACGATTGGTCTCTTACGAGCTTTCTCTTTCAAATGTTGTGGATGTTACTCTAAGCGCCTCCGCTGCTCTTTATTCTTCCCCCACCAGCCATATATCTAGATTGTTTGCATTCACTTAAACTGCACCACTTGCTGCTTCCGTCAGCTATACTTTATGCCAAAAGCATGACATCTTTTATACTTAAGCATCGGAATTTTGCCCACCGTAATCTGAAACCTTGCCAAGGTTTCTGTCGGCACTCATGTTTCAATCTATCGTGCGCCTCCCATACTGGCGTTGTCATACTCTCCTGGCCTTTTTTATCTACTAATTTCACTGACACCCCCCATGGATGGGTTTTGGTTCGCCGCAAAAGCATTCCACTGCACATTAACTATGACAATATATTAACACTGTAAAAGATGGTCAACTTTTTTTGCACAGCGTCAACTTTGAGTTTCTATTGCCGTCCAGATCCCCTTCTGCTGAAGTTCCAATGCATATCTTCAGATGACCTCAAGCATTTTGTTACTCTAGCTTGATGAACATCTGATTCACCTTGTTATCTTTTGTTTGTTTTTGAGTTTTAGATCCCTGAGGCCCTTTCAACATTCAGGGCTTTTGAGACTCGGTTTCCCCCCTAAAACAACCTCACACCTCAAAACGCAAAACGGCCCACCTCCCCCCGTCTTGGGCAGCACTGTCTTGTTCGAACGGTGCCGGTTATATCGATCCACCAAAATGTGACTATTTTCACACACCACATTCCTGCGTCTCCTCACAGCTACACCTTTCACAATTAGATATGTATTGCACACCCACCAATATATATTCACAGTACCACACATACTCGTGGTGGGCATCGTATGTATCGGGCACAAGCTACCTCTCTCACCCCAAATGCCCTGACACAGCAGCTAAAACCTTCATACCTACACCTAAGGGCGAGGAAAGTCTTAAAAATTCAAAAAAAACAAACCTTGCTTATTTTTTTTAAAACCCCCACATACAAACCCCACCCAACCACATCACCCACCCCGTCCCAACTCGACTCCCACCCCCACTCATGTCACACTCTGCCTACTTGCGAGTCAGCAAAGACCCCTAGCATGTCCTCGCCCAGATCCTCAGCTTTGAATGACACTGAAGAAGCATTTCTAAAAACGCCAGTTGACGAACACCACCTTCAGCTGCTTCCGGCCCCTCAGACCAATTTTGCCTTTATTCAATTGTGACAAGGTGCGTCTTACCTAACTCACTAGCTCCCATGAACGAACTGGAGATAACAAAAACAATACAACGAAACTTTAAAAGGCCCCATCTTCAACTGCCTGCCCCTGCTCCGCTCGCTCGATCTCATATATTATTGGTGACGACCTATCGCAACGACTCACAATCCCCCACCCCATACCCCCCTTTTAACCAACTATGAATGAATTCTTAAACCCCAGTAAAATTTTAATACCAGACCAAATTTTATTTATCCCGCACTTACTGAAAAGTTCCCACAAAAAGTGCAGCCAGCTTACTATCTCATTTGCTTCCCAATCTGTCACCCTTTCTTAGTTGAACCTAGCCCTCCCCTACCCAAGAGCACAAGCTTTTGTTCTTACAATCATGCGATTCGAGACAATTAGCTTCTGTATCAATTGCATTGACCAGAATAATCAACTGGACCATTAGGCATTACGACTTTGAATAAATTAGAGCACGGGGCCTACGGCATGACTGAACAAAAGAAGGTGTGAGCGGTTTAGCGCACCATTTAAAGACAGGAACACCACACAGCCCACCCAGTTGGTGAATCCTGGATCTTGCATCCTGATCCATCCTGCTGTTTCGAACACACAGTCTCTTACCCCCAAACATAAATCATCTAATAAATAATTTTAACTCACCTGTAGTCCACAGATTTTGTTTTCAGCAGTTTCTTTTTTTTTTCCAAAAGTAAATTTTCTTCTGGCACAAAGGAACAGTTTCACACTTCATGTTGAAAACATGCTGTTAAGTGCAAAACAACAAAGTTGAAATACTGACATGATAAGATCAAAATACATGCAAGTCTCAATTTCACCAGTATGTTTCAGACTTATGTACATCGTTTCAAACTCTCGCATAACCACCGTCAGTGTGTGATCTGTATTACAACCTGTTTTCAAAATGCAATGTCATGCTTGTGGGAGGTGGAAACATTCTATATGCTCCCCCAGACCAGCACAGTGATTGGACAGAAGGGCAAGATCCCCCCCCCCCCCTCACATATTGAGCCATCAGTGGAGAAAGAACTGGTCCTAACACAAGACAAGAATCCCTTGCAAAGCCCCTCATGCTATTCAGGGCTATGGTTTTAATCAATTACCCTTGGAAAAACAAACCAACAGAAAAAGTCCACCACGTCACAAACATAACTATCATAAGTCATGTGATTCCATTTATGGTGGAGTAGTAGTTGCTCTAACACACTGAAACCAAGATGATTCATGTTGTGGGAGTTCATGCATGATAGATTTTTTTTCTTATCCTCTTCTTTAGGAAGTGGTCTGGGTGCTAGTACTTGTGGTGAGACAAACAGACCCAAAGTGCCAAGTACTGCATGCTCATTAGTGCATAATTAACAACAAAGAAAAAAAAAAAGGCCACTGCAAACATGCGAACTGTCCATGGCAAAACATTTGTGTGGGAAAAATTTTACGGCGTTGTCTGAACACAAAACACCTTTGGGAAACAAAATAACAAAAATGTGTGGCATGGCCCAGACCCAGTGCAACACATTGTCCAACAGATTCCACACAGAGAAAATCTGTTGATGACTGATTGATCATACCTCACAGTAGCTGATACCTGTTAGAAGGAAAATTTCTTGTGGAGGTCTTTAAAAAACTATTTCATGGTACCGGTACTTTAACATCAATTTCGTCTTATACACACTTCCCTCCTTTTGAATTGAAAATGAAAAACAAAACAAACAAAAACACCCTGAACACACATTTCTCTTGATTTAGTGTTCTGTGTTTTGATTTGTAAGTTGGTGCTACAGTAACACAGAAAAAAGTTAGGAACAACTGTTGAAACACAACTGCTACTCCTACCCGCTAGCTTAAAAAGACTTTCACTCTTACGCTTTCTATTAAGGACACGCAAGAAACCTCACTCTTCATTGGCTGTAACAGGGTTTTCTTTATGGACAATGGGGGTCAAGGGAGGCTAAATCCCTCATTCATCAAGGCGCGGGCTTAACATGATGAACTCTCAAAGAGACAGTACACAGCGAGATGTACATATCACAACAGATTTTCCTATTTCTTGCACCGTGGACAGGGAAGGCATTTAAAAAATTCACAATAATACACTCACAAGAAATAGGGAACCGATTGGGGCAACCGACCAGTGACAAGGTCTATCACAGGGATTAAAAAAAAAGAGGATCTAGAGTAATCAGGAAAACACCACTAATACAGCAGTGATGTCTGTCTCATGTGGGCAAATGTTGATAATCTAAAGTATGTTAACATATGAATACCACAGGTTAGGGCAGCAGGTTAGCGCCATCTTTGGATGGCTACATCTCAGATGCTAGTAGGTTTTTGCTTTTGTGTGTGTGTGTGTTCGTGTGTGTGTTGTGATTGCTCTATGTGTGTGTGCAAGGGCCCCCATTTGTACTCGTAAAGACCCAGATACAAGAACAGGAATATTTGCCCCTACCCTCCATCAAGCCATAAAGTTTGGTAAACACTGCACTCAACTTTGTGGTAGCTTAGACTTTTGGATCCAACACTGTCATCTCCTTTGTTCTTTTTTGATGGTGGACGCTTAATGACCTCTAGGTTGTTGGGAATCATGGGGAGGGAGGGTTCCTTTTTAAACACACATGAGCATGAACTTTGTTGTTGCTGATAACAGGGAAAAACCCCGTTTGAAGACATCTATATATTCCTTCCTTTTGTAAAATGGTTGCGATACATGCAGATTCGCCAGTTTACTCTTCCCGAGTCAAAAATGATATTTGATGTCTCAGGACACAGCCCGAAAGTGCTGATTATGGAGGCTGCTCTGAGGGTGCTCTTACTCTGCAATGGCTCCATCTGCAACCGAAACGATGAATTGTGATTTGAAGCCAGATCACAGCACACCTAAACAGCTCTAGAGCTCATCAGAAATGGACCAGACCAGGCAAGACAGGTTTGCTTTTCTTTCTTAATTTGTAGGAATATGACAAAACAGGGGGGCAATGGGGAATATGCTTCGTTACACTGAATCATGTGAATGATCAATACTGAAGTTTTGCAAAAGACAGTAAGCACCACCTAATATGCAGGATGAGCGAGAGCAGGACAGAGCAACTGGCCTCCTTTTCACAAGAAAGAAGCGCTTCACATTTATCTGTGGGGAAACATAGTGTTTTCTCTGCCAGACTAGGTCTTCCGTAAGGGCTGAAATGTCCCTGTGTCTTTCAATTCCTCTTCATTACAAAATTTTGGCATGGCATTTCGTTCAATTTTGGTGTCCAAGCAGTTTTGGTAGCATGTTTTATAACCTGTGGAAGTGTAAAACTTCTCAGTTTCGGTGCTGATGAAAAATTGCTAGATTAGCTACAATTGTTTGTTCTTCTTGTCTTACAAGAAAAAAAAAAAAGGCTGGTGTGATATAAACAGTTATGTATGGCCCTCCCCTCTCCGTCAAGTTTTTCGTTTGTTTCTTTTCTTTTTTTTTGGTTTTTTGAAATAATTGCATTTATATCTGCATTTTTTTAAAACTCTGTAAGGAGCCAGAACACAAAACATCTCATAACAAAATTGAAAGAATCCTTTAAACACAGCCAAAATACACTAGATAACCCAGAATTCTAAAAAATCTAATGAAGACATGAATCCTTGAACACAGTCGTGTTAGAACAACGAACGCTTCTACCAAGCACTTAGAGCAACTCAAACCACGTTGACCCAATTCCAAATCCAAATTAAACAATGAGTCACCTTTCCTCTTCCCATACCCTCACCTTTACGATTATGTCGTGACTGTGTGCGGTCCATGTGCATGCATTTGTGTGTACTGTATGTATGGATTTTGTGCGGCATATGCACCATTTTTGCCAATGCTCACTTGTTCGGGAGGATATACCTGCAATATACTCTTGACAAAACTGCAAACTGATTGACTCTAATTTTAATAAACTATGAAATCTTATCCCCAGTAACGGTTACTACCACCTCACTCATCCTTACATTTCAGAAAAACACACACACACACAAACAAACTGGACAGTGTGATGGAAGGGCAGGATAGCCCTACTGCAGATGAGGTCAAAGGGGATTGTACATGGTCACCTCCTGAAAGTTTTTGCCCCACCTTGCATGTCAGTCCCTTTTTGAACATGTTCCATCTGTTCCATAACACACACACACACACCCACACAAAAGCAACACACACACAAAAAAAAACACACACACGCATGACTAACAACTTGCGACTCTTTCTGGTTAACCTTACACAGATAAATTACAATCGTTTATATTTTAAGTGAATTACTGCTGCCATTCATTATTCAACCCCAATTTCACCTGCATAAAACTAGATCTATACCCTATCTTATTTCAAGGTTGTCTAGACGTTTTTGAAAAGCTGTGAGCCTGTATAAAAGGTTGTGTTATTGGATTGACGTTCATCCCTAAAAAAACTACGAATGCTCACTCCTCTTCACCCCACCACTCCTCAACACCGTCCTGCCACATACAAAAACATACAAAATAGGGTGTGGGAGAACTTGAAGGGGCTGATCCATCATTACCTACCAATAGCAGTATGAAACAGTTTCAGACCGGTAACAAACAAACAATACAGGTTTTTTACTCATGCATACTGAAGTACTCCAAAACACAGTTTTAACCTCCAAACGTTAGTGTTCTACAGCTCGTGCAGTTTTCCATCCACGCTTGACCTCTGTATTACACTCAAAAAAAAAAATCGGGTTCTATTCCACAAGATCTTCTATCTACCCCACCATGCTTAATGGCTTTGAGCTCATATCTTGTCTTGCCAAACTTTCCTACACCCTGACTAAAATTCATTAAACTTCTGAGACCTTGAAAACGCAGTTTCATCTCTCCCAAACTTCTCCAAACTCAGTAACTGTAAAAAAAAACATGGTTCCCTCAAATTGACACCTACTCAGCACAAACTAAACCACATCACATGAATGGATACAAAAGGAAACTCAAAAACCAAAAGGAAACTGGAGTTAACATGAAAGCAGAGCATGAAAACAATAGAACGACCTTTTTAAAAGCAATTCCAAAGTGTGTTGGACTAGGGACACGTATGATGATAATGATTCAAAAGGGATCACCATTAACTTAGACTTGACACAGCAACAAATGCGTTACGATATGCTTCCTATATGGCATGTTCCATCAATCTTGCCACACTCAAAAAAAAAAACCTTTCAGCATTAGAAAGACTGGGAATGAAATGCTACGTCAACAACATCTTATGGACTCATATATGAAGTGAATGACCTAGCTCACTCATACTTCTTCAATCTGACCTATATGCAGTGCTGGGTTGGGTAAAAGTCTATATCTGGGTACGAACTGGCCACAGTATTAAACCCCTCCCCAACCCCCTTCCCACCAAAGCATGATGAGGATATTATTTCGGCTCCCCACTTTTTCCAATTAAGTTTTCCCCCTCCCCCACCCACCCCCTCCCCTCCATCTCACTGCATCAACACAGCAAGTCAAGACAATGTGAAAAATGTGGTCTGCACCTATGACATTGATAGGGAATTCAAGAGTATGGAACTAAAACTTTGTTTCCCGTTTTTTCCCCCCAAACTGGAAAGTAGTTTTGGACTTTTACTGCAATCCATCATCTGTAAGTTCCAGAGTCGTTCGCAAGTAAACGCACAAGTGTTTGTTTTACAATTTTTCTGGTGACAGTCTGCTACAAAACAAAACAAAAAAACCAAACAAAAAAAAGTCCGCAGGTCTAGTGTCAGTTATACGCCCTCTTGATTTCCCTTAAAACACACACCCGACAGCGTGCAGGCCCCCCCACACGGACATAGAACAAGGAGGTCACAAACTGCAGCATCCGTTCAACGGACCAGACGGGCGGCCGGCCCTCCAGGACCCTGCTCTTAAAAACACCATTCCTCTGGCCTTCAAGTCAGTCCACCCCCGTTGTCTGGGTTGTCATCCAGGCTAGGTCCGGAGACAGCCGCACCCAACCCCCAGTCCCACCAGGGGGCCCCCCAGTTGCAATGACACGGCAATCATAGTTGGTCGTATTTAGCTCCTTCACTGATCTGAGATGCCCCCCCTGTGAGGCTTCACCCCAACAAAAACCACTCCCGCTCCTCCTCTCGCGCACTGAGTTCCACACTAAACCGCGTGCACATGCTTTTTCCCCATCCATGTGACCACGTTTCCATCACCACCCCCCAAACAACACACTAAAACCACTATCTAATAATCACACGGGCACCGCTTTTTGGATATATTTCGAGGCGGCAGACCTACCAATCTATCCCTCATCTTGGTGGTTGCCATGTCGAAAGCTTCTTGTCACTTTTACATCCTGATCTCTGACCCACGTTCATCATTGTCCATCAAAACACCTCCTACTGCCGGGCCCCTCCCCCCCCAAAAACACGCGGCCCCGGCAGCCCACCAAGGTATGCCGCCGGCGCAGACAGACTTGTGTTGCTGCGCTTTCCCTTTATTATCTTTCTCCGTTTGCCATGTTGATTCTGCACAGGGATCCGCCACGTTTTTGTGCGTCGTCGTGGAGACCAGAAGCTTGTTCCACTGAAAAACAAAGGCATCCGGTTACTTTTGACTAAGCACCGAAGATACCGCCGCTCTCTTGTTTGGCCTTCCTTTTGTTCACACTTCCCTCCATCCCTAAGTCCCCTGGGTCCCCCGTCACTCTGAATACTTTCGGTTCCTGTAGTCACCCCAGCCAAATACCGAGCAGTTCCCCCCCGGTGTGCGACCTGCAGGGGGGGGGCGAACCACACCAAAGAACCCCCCCACCACCACATGACAATTGCCCGCGCGCATCCCACCCCCCCCATGCAATGTTGATGTGGTGGCTTCCCCCTCCCCCCCCTCTCCCGCCCCGCGTTTCGCCGCGTCGGTCTTTGCCCGCGGCTACCACGCTCGCCCCGCCGCCCACCATCTCCCTCTCCCGTTCTGCCCCCCCCTCGAGTCGTGTCCTCTCTGCCCCCTGCTGTGGCCCCCTGCACTTTTTGTATTCCCCGTGTCCCCCGCCCCCCCCCAGTTCTCTGTCCTCTCCCGGCCCCGGTCCTCTTCGTGCCCCTGACCCCTCTTCTCTTGCGCGTGGGCCCCTCTGCTCCCTCTTTGTCCCGGCCCCACTCCCCCGTCCCCTCCCCCCCTCCTTCCTCCCGGCCGCCGCTCCCTCATTCTGCGTCGTTGCCCTGCTTGCTGGTTCCTCGGCCCCCCGGTCCCCCCGTTCTCCTTTCTTGCGCTGGCTCTGCACTGCGCCCCGCGGCGCGCTTTCCTGCGGTCTCGGCGGGTGGTCTTGTTCCCTGCCGCGGTGTCCGTCCACCTTTTTGGGGGCCCCCCCCCCCCGATTCCCCGTGGCCTTGGTTGTGCTGGTTGGGTTCCCCCTGTTTCCGGGTTTCCCCCCGCGCTTCTCGTTTTGTTCCGCTTTTTTGTTTGGTGCCCGGCCCAGCCCCCCCGTTATCCCTTTTTTGCTCGTGCGGTGCGGTGTTTTTCGGCTCGCCTGCGGCCTTTTTTTGTTTTCTGCGCCCGGCAGTCTTCCCCCCTGTCCCCTTCCCCCTTTCTTCCCCCCCCCCCCTTTCCGCTTTTCTTCCCCCCCCCCCTCCCCCTCTTCCCCCTGAATCGCCTCGCCCCTGCAGTGGCCCCTCCTTCCCCTTTCCAATCTCCCCCTCCCCTCCTTTACCCCCCATTTTGTGCTCTCGTTCTCCCTGCTTTTCGTTCACCGCCAACAAGACCCCGAGACGCGGCACCCCCCAAACGCGACAATGCACAGAAAGGGGCGGAGGAAGGTGGGCCCGGATCGCGGCAGCCCAAGAGGCGGGGACCAAAGCGACACAAGACAACAGCCGCCCCGACCAAACACCCCCCCCCCCCCCACCAAATGGGCCCATCTGATCCAACACCACCCTCCCTCACTGCGCCCCCCCCAACCCGGCCGCCGACCCCCACCCGCCAAACACCAACAAATACGCTGACACGTACCCGGACTTCACTCAAAATTGTTCCAAACCCGGTCGGCCTGATTCCATCTTCCTCCACTAGACGTCACCTATTTTTCCCCCTATCATTTGCTGGCACCTACTATGGCCTACACCCAAAACCCTCTCCCCCCCATCCACCCTTTTCCCAGGAACCCAACCAAACCACACCCAGCACAACAATCACTCATACCCCCCCCGATTGCTGTTACCAACACCCAGAAGAGATTAACGGCATGTAGCTGTGTAGCAAGTATCAGCCATGATTCACACCACATTACCGCACTAACCGACTTGCTCGAATATTCGCACTCAGGCATGACTTGGTTTGGAACCCCCCCAACCAAACTTTCACCATGACCCCACGTGACACCATTCCTGGCCCCACCCCCCATTTGCGAGTCCAAGTCAGACAGAAAAGCACACACCTTGATCAGCCCCCACCCCCACACCTCCACCCCCCCCCGAACCCCACCCACCCCCACCTTCTCAACCACCCCGGCCCCCCTCCTAAAACCACGTGCCCTGCAACAATTGGACTGCCACCTCCCCCCCTGGAGTCCACCCAAAAAACAACACAAACAGATAAAGCCCCTGAAAACCACAACCAACAAGAGCCACAAAGACAGTAAAAAATACAAGAGCACGAGAACAAGGTGCAAAACCAGCAAACGGCAGAGACCTGTCGTAGGATGTTGGAGCTTTAACACACGAAACACTGCATCTGTGGCTCTTTGTGTGAAGAACCCAGAGTGGGACTGACTGTTGAAACTGCCACGGCATTCATCATAGCATCATTGCGCAAGCTTGTGTGGAAATCGGTGTGTTTGTGTGTGCACGCATGCAAGGAGAAGTTTGTACATTAAACATGACCATGACCAGTGGTTGACCCCTAAGGCCAAAGTACCCTTGGGCCATGGGAGACCATGCATTAAAAAGTATTCTCTGCTTTTCTTCATTTTTCTCATATCCATGCATGCAAGAGAGCAGATGTATAACTTATTGACACAGTGTTTGTGTCCAGGAAGAAACACATCAGTGATGTCAGTGTCATTTGTATCAAGCTGTACTGGTGCATATGTATTTTGGTATGCGTGCTGTCTGGGAGTGGAAGGGTAGGTGAGATTGGTGTATGTGTTTGTTTTTACGTTTTTGATTTTGCGTGGTTGACAACAGGTTAGTTATAGGGTGCAGAGTGTTGGTTGGCCCACTGCTCATAGATGAAATTATGTGTCAAGTTTGTCAACTTGAATAGTTACCGTCAACTTGAATAGTTACATGATAACATGGTTTTGGTTTTCTTTTTACACTTTTGAAATACAGAATTGGAAATTGCAGTTTTCCACCACATCATGATTTTTGTCAGATAGGGTTGGTCAGTGGACAGGTGTCTAGGTTTTTTGTTCATAACTTTATATTTTATATTGTTGTCTTCTTTTTCTTATTCTGTTTTAGATGCGGCTGGCAGGAATACCTACATGGCTTAGAAACATTTAACTTGTCGGTATAATGTATTGGTTTAATTGTTTATGTAATTCCAGACACATTCAAAACATTTTCAGTTTTTTTTTTTTTAATATCTGACGTGTTCAGGATGTGTCATGTGGGGTTTTTTTTTTTTTTTCTTTTTTTTTCCCCCACCCTTCATGAGCTTCACAGCACTGAACATGCTCTGTGATGTTGGCTGGGTGACTACAGTTAACACTTTAAAGTATTCAGATTTACTGTTTATGACCAAGTTTGAGCTGTAGTGATGTAGTGTGAAGTTTGAAGCAAAGATTGAGGTTGAAGCCAAACAAGAGATAAGGCTGTAGGGGTCAGTCTGTGACTTAGTCATATAAGTAACGGTGAGTGGCCTTTTTTTTCCAGTGGTAACAGCTTCATTGGTATCATCACTAATAGCTGCACAAAAAGCTTGTGCTGAGTCCCTTTCAGAATCAACATTTCAAAGGCTTATAAATATAATAAATGGAAATCGCATCATAGCAGCAAGTCTGTCTGCTCACTTCTGTCATGAGCCTTGTTTTTCTTCCTTTTCCCTTTTTTTTTTTTTTTTTTTTTTTTTTTCCCTTAATTAGTAGTTTATTTGATGTTACGAATTTTATTTAGGGACTGTGGTTCAGATGATCATTTTGATGTGAAAATTACAATAAATCGTTTATTACATGCAATCCACCAAGATGAGTTGTAGTTTTTCTTCCTCCTCTTTTCCAAAATTTGTTTCGTTTGTTTATTATAGTTTTTTATTGTTTTGTTTTGTTTTGTTTTAGTGAAACTTTTGTATAATTGAGTGTGAAAATGCATGTGCACGCGTGTTAGTTTGTATACTCTATGGGGGCGAGAGGAGGGGAGGTGGGATTTGTTTTTGTGTTTTAGTGAAGCCTCAACATTTTGTGTTCATTCAGATCATGAATGAGATAATACTGACCAAGCTAGTGATTGCCTTGTGTTCATTGCACTTTTTTCCCCACTTGTTGTGACTGTTGTTGTTGCTGCTGTCCTCCTGACGCTAGCCTGAGATGACAGAGCACAGACAAACGTGGTTGACTGACTTGAGATGCAGAGGAAGTGTGGGTTTATAGCAGGGTCTTTTAGGTCCTTCCTCACCGTCTTGTCCGTTGAACTGATTTTCTGCATGTTTGTGACCTGCCTTGTTCTATTTCCTTGTGGGGGGGGGCATGTCACGCGTGTGTCTGTGTGTGTGTGGTATTTAAGTGAGAATCAGAGAGGGATATAACTGACACTTAGACCTGCTGGACGTTTTTTTTTGTTTTTTTTTTTTTTGTTTTTGTTTTTTAGCAGACTTTCACCAGATAAAAATTAAAAAAAAAAACATTTGTTCTTTACTTACAATCTGGAACTTACATATGATTTGGATTGCAGTAATTCAAAACTACTTTCCAGTTTGGGGGGGGAAAAAAAGGTGAAACAAAGTTTTATTTCCATAACTCTTTGTCCTTATCAATGTCATAGGTGCAGACCACATTTTTCATTGTCTTGACTTGCTGTGTTGATGCAGTGAGATGGGAGGGGAGGGGGTGGGTGGGGAGGGGGACAAACTTAATTGGAAAAGTGGGAGCCGAAATAAGATCTCATCATGCTTTGGTGGGGAAGGGGGTGGGGAGGGGTTTAATACTGTGGCCAGTTCGTACCAGATATAACTTTTACCCAGACGCACTGCATATAGGTCAGATTGAGAAGATGAGTGAGCTAGGTCATTCACTTCATATGAGTCATAAAGATGTGTTGACAGTAGCATTCCAGTCTCTTTCTAATGCTGAAAGTGTGTTTTTTTGAGTGTGGCAGATGATGGAACATGCCATAATAGGAAGCATATCGTAACGCATTTGTTGCTGTTCAAGTCTAAGTTAATGGATCCCTTTTGAATCATTATCATCATACGTGTCCTAGTCAACACTTTGGAATTGCTTTTAAAAGGTCGTTCTATTGTTTTCATGCTCTGCTTTCATGTTAACTCCAGTTCCTTTTGTTTTTGAGTTCCTTTTGTATCCATTCATGTGATGTGTTTAGTTTGTCTGAGTAGGTCAGATTTGAGGGAACCAGGTTTTTTTTTACAGTTACTGAGTTGGGAGAAGTTTGGGAGAGATGAAACTGCGTTTTCAAGGTCTCAGAAGTTTATGAATTTTAGTCAGGGTGTAGGAAAGTTTGGCAAGACAAGAATATGAGCTCAAAGCCATTAAGCATGGTGGGGGTAGATAGAAGATCTTGTGAGAAGAGAACCGATTTTTTTTTTTGAGTGTATAAAGAGGTCAGAGCGTGGATGGAAAAACTGCACGAGCTGTAGAACACTAACTTTTGGAGGTACTGTTTTGGAGTACTTCAGTATGCATGAGTAAAACTGTATTGTTTGTTACCGGTCTGAAACTGTTTCATACTGCTATTGGGAATTGATGGATCACCCCTTCAAGTTCTCCCACACCCTTTTGTATGTTTTATGTGCAGGACGGTGTTGAGGAGGTGGGGTGAAGAGGGAGTGAGCATTCTAGTTTTTTAGGATGAAAGTCAATCCAAGAACACAAACTTTATACAGGCTCACAGCTTTTCAAAAGTAGACAACCTTGAAATAAGATAGGGGTATAGATCTAGTTTATGCAGGTGAATTTGGGTTGAATAATGAATGGCAGCAGTAAGTCACTTAAAATAAAAACGATTGTAATTATCTGTGTAAGGTTAACCAGAAAGAGTCGGCAAGTTGTTAGTCATGCGTGTGTGTGTGGTTTTTTTGTGTGTGTTGCTTTTGTGTGTGTGTGTGTGTGTGGTATGGAACAGATGGAACATGTTCAAAGGGACTGACATGCAAGGTGGAAAAACTTTCAGGAGGTGACCATGTACAATCCCCTTTGACCTCATCTGCAGGTAGGGCTATCCTGCATTCCATCACACTGTCCAGTTGTTTGTGTGTGTGTGTGTTTTCTGAAGTAAGGATGAGTGAGGTGGTAGTAACGTTACTGGGGATAAGATTTCATAGTTTATTAAAATTAGAGTCATCAGTTTGCAGTTTTGTCAAGAGTATATTGCAGGTATATCCTCCCGAACAAGTGAGAGCATTGGCAAAAATGTGCATATGCGCACAAAATCCATACATACATGTACACACAAATGCATGCACATGGACCGCACAGGCATGACATATCGTCAAGTGAGGGTATGGGAAGAGGAAAGGTTGACTCATTGTGTAATTGGATTTGGAATTGTCACGTGTTTGAGTGCTCTATGCTGGGAAGTTCGTTTCTAACACATGTGTTCAAGGATCATGTCTTCATTAGATTTTTAGAATTCTGGGTTATGTGTTTGGCTGTGTTTAAAGGATTCTTTAATTTTGTTATGAGATGTTGTGTTCTGGCTCCTTACAGAGTTTTAAAAAATGCAGATATAAATGCAATTATTCAAAAAAAAAAAAAAAAGAAAAGAAAGAAAACGAAAAACTTGACGGGAGAGGGAGGGCATACATAACTGTTTATCAACCAGCCTTTTTTTTTTTCTTGTAAGACAAGAAAGAACAAACAATTGTAGCTAAATCTAGCATTTTTCAGCACCGAAACTGAGAAGTTTTACACTTCCACAGGTTATAAAAATGCTACCAAAACTGGCTTGGACACCAAAATTGAACGATGCCATGCCAAAATTTTGTAATGAAGAGGAATTTGAAAGACACAGGGACATTTCAGCCCGTTACGGAAGACCTAGTCTGGCAGAGAAACACTATGTTCCCCACAGATAAATGGGAGCTGCTCTTTCTTGTGAAAAGGAGGCCAGGTTCTCTGTCCTGCTCTCGCTCATCCTGCATATTAGGTGGTGCTCTGTCTTTGCACTTCAGTATTGATCATTCACATGATTCAGTGTAACGAAGCATATTCCCATTGCCCCTGTGTTGTCATATTCCTACAAATTAAGAAAGAACAAACCTGTCTTGCATGGTCTTTTTCTGATGAGCTCTAGAGCTTTTTAGGTGTGCTGTGATCTGGCTTCAAAACAATTCATCGTTGCCTTGCAGAGGGAAGAGCCAGAGCAGGTCCAGTCTTAATCATACTTTCTGTTGTGAGACATCAAATATCATTTTGACTCGGGAAGAGTAAACTGGCGAATCTGCATGTATCGCACCATTTTTACAAAAGGAAGGAATATAGATGTCTTCAAACGGTTTTCCTGTTATCATCAAACAACAAAGTTCATGCTCAGTGTGTTTAAAGGAAATCTATGATGAAGCCTAGAGCATTAAGCGATCAAAAAAGAACAAAAAGATGACAGTGTTCCAAAAGCTAAGCTACCACAAAGTTGAGTGCAGTGTTTGAAACTTTATGGCTTGATGGTTAGGGGCAAAATATTCCTGTTCCTGTATCTGTGTCTTGGACATGCCCTTGCACACACACATATGCACACACACACACACACACACACACACACACAAAAGCAAATACTAGATCTGAGATGTAGCCATCCAAAGATGGTAACCTGCTGCCCTAACCTGTGTATTCATATGTTGAACATTTTAGATTTCAACATTGCCCACATGAGACAGACATCACTGCTTATGAAGTGTTTCCTGATTACTCTAGATCCTCTTTTTTTTTTAATCCCTGTGAGACCTTGTCACTGGTCGGTTGCATCGGTTCCCTATTTCTTGTGAGTGTATTATTGTGAATTTTTTGCCTTCCCTGTCCTGCCAAGAAATATGAAAATCTGTTGTGATAATTACATCTCGCTGTGTACTGTCTCTTTGAGAGTTCATCATGGACCGCTTTGATGATGATGGATTTAGCCTCCCTTACCCCATTGTCCATAAAGAAACCCTGTTACAGCCAATGAAGAAGTGATGGTTTCTTGCGTGTCCTTAATAGAAGCAGGTAAGAGTGAAAGTCTTTTTTAAGCTGGTAGGAGTAGCAGTTGTGTCAACAGTTGTCCTAACTTTCTGTGTTACTGTAGCACAAACTTACAATCAAAACAGAACACTAAAATCAAGAGAGAAATGTGTTCAGGGTGTTTTTGTTTGTTTTGTTTTTCATTTTCAATTCAAAAGGAGGGAAAGTGTGTAAGACGAAATTGATGTAAAGTACCGTACCATGAAATAGTTTTTTAAAGACTCCACAAGAAATTTTCTTAACAGTATCAGCTACTGTCAAATGATCAGTCACAACAGATTTCTCTGTGTGGAATCTGTTGGACAATGTGTTGCACTGGT
This sequence comes from Conus betulinus, assembly GCA_016801955.1. Classification (NCBI taxonomy): domain Eukaryota; kingdom Metazoa; phylum Mollusca; class Gastropoda; order Neogastropoda; family Conidae; genus Conus; species Conus betulinus. Next base: position 27,470 of record JADBJO010015663.1, read on the forward strand.
CTGGGCATGCCACACATTTTTGTTATTTTGTTTCCCAAAGGTGTTTTGTTCAGACAACGCCGTAAATTTTCCCACACAATGTTGCCATGGACAGTTCGCATGTTGCAGTGGCCTTTTTTTTTTTTTCTTTGTTGTAATATGCACTAAGAGCATGCAGTACTTGGCACTTTGGTCTGTTGTCTCACCACAAGTACTAGCACCCAGACCACTTCCTAAAGAAGAGGATAAGAAAAAAAAATCTATCATGCATGAAACTCCAACATGAAATCATCTTGGTTTCAGTGTTAGAGCAACTACTACTCCACCATAAATGGAATCACATGACTTATGATAGTTATGTTGTGAGTGGTGGACTTTTTCTGTTTGTTTGTTTTTTTCCAAGGGTAATTGATTAAAACATAGCCCTGAATAGCATGAGGGGCTTTGCAAGGGATTCTTGTCTTGTGTTAGGACAGTTCTTTTCTCCACTGATGGTCTCAATATGTGGGGGGGGGGGGGGGATCTTGCCCTTCTGTCCAATCACTGCTGGTCTGGGGAGCATATAGAATGTTTCCACCTCCCACAAGCATGACATTGCATTTTGAAAACAGTTGTAATACAGATCACACACTGACGGTGGTTATGCGAGAGTTTGAAACGATGTACATAAGTCGAAACATACTGGTGAAAATTGAGACTTGCATGTATTTTGATCTTATCATGTCAGTATTTCAACTTTGTTGTTTTGCACTTAACAGCATGTTCAACATGGAGTGTGAAACTGTTCCTTGTGCAGAAGAAAATTTACTTTTGGAAAAAAAAAGAAACTGCTGAAAACAAAATCTTGACTACAGTGAGTTAAAATTATTTATTAGATGATTTATGTTGTAAGAGACTGGTAACAGCAGGATGGATCAGGATGCAAAGATCCAGATTCAAACTGCTGTTGGTGTTCCTGTCTTTAAATGGGGCGCTAACCGCTCACACCTTCCTTGATCAGTCATGCCGGGAGGCCCTTCTATTTATCAAAGTCTTTGCCTATAGGTCCAGTTTATTGCTGTCAGGCAAGTGATACAGAACTGATTGTATCTGTAGCATGATTGTAAGAAAGAAGCTTCTCTTGGGGGTGGGGGAGGCTTTAAAAAAAAAAGGGTGCAGATTGAGAGAATGATATTACTCTGACTTGTGTTGAGAACTTTTCATATTTATTTTCTGTTTAATTCTGTTTTGTTTCATTTATTTTAACGTGCGATTCTCACATAATATGTGAATCAGCTGTGCAGGCAGTTAATGGGCCTTTTTTCGTTGGGTTTTTGTTTCTTCCATTGGTGCTGGTGTTAAGGTAGGACGCACCTTGTCACAATTGAATAAAGAATTGTCTTGGCCGCAGTGAAGTGGTTTCGTCAACTGTCTTTTTATGAAATTCTTCTTCATGTTCAAAATGATCTGCATGCATGCTAGTATTTTCTTACTCTCAGTATTGATGTTAGGTGATAGGACTGTGTAGGTTTTTTTTTTTTGTTGTTGTTTTTCAAGTTTTTTTTTTTTTAATACTTTCTCTCCCTTATTTATTAAATTGTTCATCTTGTCAGGTCATTTTAAAGGTGCTTGCACATACATACATGCACACACGTATGTGTGTGTGTGTATGTGTGCGTGCATCTGTCTGTGTATGTATCTGTGCGCGCATGTGTGTGTTTACATTTTGTATCATATAACCTGCACCTTTCTAACGAAGACATTGCTGGCCAAGGACTTTTGAGTATTTTCCTTTTCTTTTGAAGTTGTGATGTTATTTATGTTTGAACCATTCTCAAAGCCTGAATGTGAGAAGTGCATCATATGTACTAAAAAAAAAAAAAAAAAAAAAAAAAACAATTGAATCAGATGTTTCAAGCTAGAGGTAACAAATGCTTGAGGCATCTGAAGTATGCATTGAACTTCAGCATGAGGGATCTGACTGCAATAGAAAGTAAAAATTGACCTTTAAAAAAAATTGACCTCTTTTACATGTTAATTCAGAGTAATTTCATTGGAATGATTTTCAGCTGAACAAAAATCCCATGCCATGGTGTCAGTGAAATTAGGTAGATAAAAAAGGACAGGAGAGTATGAAAACAGTATGGTAGGCAATAGATTGAAACATGGATCAGACAAAAACGTTGGGCAAAATTCAGATGCTTAGAAAAGGAAAGTATGATTTGGCATAAAGTATACGTGAACAAGAGCAGAGTGTGCAGTTTTAATGATGCAAAATTCTAGATTATGATTGCTAGAGAGGCACACCTTAGATAACATCACAACATTTGAAATAGAAAGCGAAGAACATCTGCCAGCAGTTTCTCCAGCTTTTCTTTTTCAAATCCAGATTAGTTATCAGTCAAATGAATGACCATCTCGCACACTGAAGCAGATAGAGGTCTGAAGGCAGTCACTGTCAGATAAGCCGATGTTCAGACCTGACTAGAAATCCAGAAACAATATGTAATGATATTGACTGCAAAGCAACAGCTCTTCCCTTTTTGTTAATATTGCCAGATGTCAGTGTGGAAATTTCACAGGAAATCATTTCAAGGTATGTGCTTGAGAAACATGTTGTTGTTTAGAAATAAAACATCTTTAATTTTCCCAATTTATGCATCCAAGAGAGGTGATTCTTAGTACAAACCTTAATCTGAATTTCGAGTCATGTTTGACACATTTGAGAGAATCAAAGCAGACAGACAAAAATGGGACTCTAAAACACACTCGTTGGCATTTTTTTTTTTTTTTTATTCCTTAATTTATCTGGAACACAGTGAATGTCATTACAGAATTTAATGCAATGCTATATATGCAGGAATTATAAATACGACCAACTCTGGCAATACCCAGTTTCCGGTTAATGACTCTTATACAAGTTTATGTACAAGCAAATTGTTTAGAAGAGTGTATTTTGTATTGTTGACATGATGTGTCTGGTGATGTTGGATTATTGTTTTTCGTTGGCGTCGTATACAGAGCCAAATTGACTTTAAGACAACACTATCATCCTGTTCAGTTTGGAAATAAAATACTTCTTTGTTATTACTTCATGAGAGGGTATGTGTGTGAGAGGAAAAAGAAATGCATGTGACTTGGAAAAAATGTAAAATGGTGTTGACTTTCTATTGCTTGTTTTTGTTTTTTCCATGGAATGATGATAAATCTATTTCTTGAACATACTGATGTGGATAATAATATTTTGTGGTGAAGTCTCATACAGATGTACATGCACACACACAGACACACATTCACACACACACACACACACACACACACACACAGGCGATGATTTGAAAATGTATGATTGGATAAAGTGTCTTGTTGATTTTTTTCCACCTATTAGGTGTACATATTATGTGAATGGTTTGGTTTCTGAAGAGAGAGAAACTAAGGTAATCAGTTTGAGAATTGTAGAAAGATGAGCACTGGGTGTGCACGATATATTGGTGTATGACTGAAATTGAACAGTGTGCCCCGAACACTGAATGAAAGACGGGTGCCGTGATGTGTGGAGATTGGCATTTAAATAAACAATACTCGGGCTGCATACAGCCCGCACCAAAGTCTACCGTTTGTTTTGTGTGGTGACTCGCTGACTGCATGGTCCTGATGACAGTGGTGCCAAAGCTGAGCAGTAAGAGCACTGAACTCGTTAAGCCTTAGGACAGCAAGTTCTTGCATGGTCATCCTGAAGGGTAACTCCAGATCCAGATTGTTATGATCACCGATGAATAAACTTGAGAATGTATATGCTTAACAGAAATGTCTTGATATGGGGTAGAGATGCTGTAATCCTTATCAGAATTATGCATGATTAAGGATATTCAGGGGTTTTAGCTTTGCCAAGCATTTCCTCTTTGCCCATGGAAATGTCAGGGTGTTTGGCTGTTGGCAACAGTACTTTCTCACATTATTTAGGTCAGTGTTGTGACTCCACCTCCCCTTCCTCCACCCGCTCCCTCCCCCACCTCCCATCTTCCTCCCTCCCACCCCCTTCCCTTTTTCGACAGCTAGTCAGAGGATTATATGAAACGTGATAAGCCAGGGGATTCTGTTTGAGATGATGCTCCTAGCTGCACTGGCTCCTAGCTGCACTGCGGGCTATTCCTTTTACTCAAAAAGAATGAAATATCCGGGTCAGAATGTTATGAAGCAGAAAAAAGACAAAACATTGGGTGATTTAACATGGAGGTTAGTGACCAGATGTTCTCCCAACATTTCTTTGCCCCTGATGTGTGCACAGAGAGAGAGAGGGAGCGAGTACCAAGAAGAATTAGAAAATGCACCTAGAAATGAAAGAAAGAACAGGAAAGGTGTGCATCATAGACATTTACACCATTTGTGTTCCACATTGTTTTATACTTTTAACTGAAGACAACATTTCACAAGTGTGTAAATTGCAAATGATGGTGTGTGTGTGTGTATGTGTGTGTGTCTCATCTCCATAGCCTTTCAGTGGCGTACGAGTCCCATACCTTCTCAAACTTGACATTCGGGTTACTTGTAGTTCCAGAGTCAGCAGTCCACGTGGACCTATTGTTTATCAGGCTGACATAATATAACCCTCAAGAGGAAATGCTGCACTGTTGCTGAAACTGCAGCTTGTTTTATACCAGGAGGCCATCATTGAAGAAGGAAAGAGAAGTGAGAAATTGCTCTTGCTAGTCCTCTTTTTTAAATGTGGGGATTTTATTTTCTTCTTTGCTAACTCAATATTTGACAACCTTCATACATAATCATTGAAACATGACTCATTACTGAGCAAACTAAAAGTAAAAAGATTTTAATTCACATTAAAGAAAATTTGTGAAAATGTTCATAACAATCTTAATTGCTGAGAATGGAGCTGGAACACAACTTTACATGGAATCAAGCTGGTGAAATTCAAGTTAAATTTCATGATTTAGGTCAATAAATAAAACTCTGTTTGACTAGGTACACCCATAATACGTATGTCAGTCACCATAGATGCCTTCAGCTTGGTTTCCGATAAAATCTACAGGTCTTGCCTATTAGGTCAGTATAAATGTTAGAATCTCTTCAATACAAGTGTCTTGTTTTTTACAAATCAAGAAATATTTGATAAGATAGCTGACTCTGGTAATGCATATGAAAAACCAATGATTTTTTTTTTCAGAGATATGCATCCTTTTTGTTCTGTTTTTTACTGTTGCATTTTATTGAAGAAATGAATAAGATGAAAAACATAAATGGTTTTTAGAGATCAGAAAAGGTTGGTGGGGTTCAACAGGTCATCCTGAATCCACATACATATATGCTGCGGAATTATTTAATCAGTTTGTAAGGTATTGTAATGTTGCCATTAGTGACATTAAAAAACACTTTATACTTTTCATCTTAAACTTAAAAAATGTCACAGGAGATACTTTTTTTTCATTTAGTAAATCTCTGGACAGCTGCATCTTAACAATCTGAAATGAAAAAAAATGCACCCGTTCTCGTAAGGTACACGTCCATGCTAATCAAAATCTCTGGACAGAGGTATGATATACACTGACACCCAACTTCAATATTCTTCAACTTCTTCAGCCATCTCCTCGGTGGTATCGATGCCAACTTCTTCGTAGTCTTTCTCCAGAGCTGCCAGGTCCTCGCGCGGGCCTCGGAGAACTCGCCTTCCTCCATGCTTCTCCCACATACCAGTGGACGAAAGCACGCTTGGCATACATCAGGTCAAATTTGTGGTCCAGACGGGCCCAGGCTTCAGCGATGGCTGTGGTGTTGCTCAACATGCACACGGCGCGGAGTACCTGGGCCAGGTCCCCACCAGGTACCACAGTGGGGGGCTGATAATTGATGCCCACCTGTGGAGAGTCAAGGAACGCTGTTTAGGAAGCACCAGATGGAATTCCATGACTAGTTCGAATTAATACCTGCTGGACACAATCATTTATGAACAATAAACAGCTGACTGGCTCCTGTGTGCGTTAGGAAGCGCGTGTTCTTATGTTTGTAATCTTTTTTACGTGACGTCTGTGGAATCCTGGACACTACGCGTTAAGAAGTCGTAGTGGTGGTTGAGTTTGCCCTTAAGGACCCAGGATAAGTGGCGTTGCCTGCAAAATACTATTCATAGCAGAGAAGAATGCGTCGAGAATTTTGCTTTGGTTGTTTATCTCAGGTTAAATGTTGCAGTTCCAGAATTTTACTTTGCAAATGTTTTCAGTTCCGTAGCCTAATCGCCATAGGGCAGTGAACGGACAGGTTCATCGTGTCTGGAGCACAACATGATGGAAGGCAGATCACACCGCTCTCTTTCTGCCAACTATAACCGTCCCTGAACTGAATCAGATACCTGTTTACTGCTGGATGGACAGTCGAGGGTTTGCAAACCGGAAAAAAATCGACCCCATGAGAAGTTCGATCTTAGAAGCGTCCATTCCACAGACGTACCCCCTAACCACTCGACTACAGGTCCATATCAGTATGATAGTTGAAGGGGGGGGGGGGGGAGATAATAATAATAATAATAATAATGAATACTTATATAGCGCCTATTCTCGGCTAGACGCCAAGCTCTAAGCGCTTTACAATCGACACTCGCTTACACAACGGGCTGCCTACCTGGGTAGTGCCGACTGAAGAGCTGCCAGCTGGCGCTTCCTTCAGTCGTTTCCCGTGTCATCCAGTCAGTATCGTTCAATATCGATCACTCATTTTCCTTACTTCCTTCATTCTTTCCATTTCTCACTCAGGGTGCATGCTCTGTGTAACGTGTCATCCATACCAACGGCCAAACTGGCCTACTCTTCCGAATGTTGGTGATGGGATTTTACGTGTGTGCAGATGTTTACACGTGCGTTCACACACGGAACCTCGGTTTATAGTCTCATTCGAAGGACTGTTTGGGAAATGGAGTCAGAACCAATGTTAACTCCGAGGGAAAAATCCCCCTGTACCGAAACGCCCCCGGCGGAGGTTCGAACCTGCAACCCCAGGATCACCAAGATTACGAGTCAGGCGCTCTACCAACTGAGCTATTCCGGCTCCCGGATATGCTGTTGACAAACATTTGTTGACAAATTGCCGGATATGCTGTTGACGAACTAAAAGATTCGCTGTTTTTGCCTATAGAGTTTTCAGTACATTATTCATAGTGCTTTAAGAAACATGAAAACAACCATTCGTTTTTTTTATTCATCATATTTCCAATGCATAAAGAATAGATGTTAAAATCCATGTAGAATATCAGAGTGAGGTAGTTTCCTGATAATGTACCCCTCTTTGAGCAAAACAGAAAGCACTGACTTCGTTTCTAGAATACTTGACATTGTGATTTGAGACGAAATAGGCAAATTGCCTACTTTGATCTTTTTTCCCCCAGTGTCTCTCCTGGTTTGCGACTCCCGTGCTCAATACTATATACATGTGACACATGTGTGATGTGATTTTTTTTTTATCTTGTGTGCGTGTGTGCGCGCGCGCGTGCGTGCATGTTAATGATCAACTTCCTGTGTAATCATCACTAGAACCTATAGTCACAAAGTACTTTTTTTTTAAGCAATTCACTCAATTATGCTTGCTTTTTTTTCTTGCTTTTTCCCGAACCTATAGTAAAAAAAAGTATTTTTTAAAAGTATTTCACTCAATTGTGTGCTTTCTTTTTTTTTTTTTTTCTTTTTCTTGCTTTTTCCAGTTTTCACTTTGCACATAGATGGTAGCATTGTAGTGTTTTTTGTGCATGTTTGTGTTTGTTTTTGTTTTTTGACTCTGTCAATCTGTGCGCAACAGGAGCGCATATTAGGTGGGCAGACCGATCTTCTTGAAGGCTGTTTGTCTAGATCAGTGATCAATATCCTTTTTTCTTTCTTTCTTTCTTTCTTTCTTTCTTTCCTTCTTTCTCTCTTTCTTTCTTTCTTTTTTCTTTCTTTCCTCTTTTACATTACTTACTGACTTTTACAGTCAATAGCTAGGTACAGATTGTCAAAAAAGGAAAACCTCTTCGATGCTAACAAAACATTCACAGCAGATAGTGTGTGCAGAATATGAGCCTTCTCAGACACTGTCTTCATTGATGGTCTCTTGATCAACTCTAAAACAGCATGGTCCTTTCCATTTCATTTACAAATTGTCAAGAATTTTCATCAATAGCCTGTAACCAGTCGTAGAAATGAACCGATTTGGAAGAATTTGATTTTGTCCTAACAAAGCACACTAAAACAGGGAGAGAAAAAAAAAACGAAACTTTACTTCACTACATGTTTCATACAATGACCAAAATCCTTCCAGATTCGGACCTTGAATCCAGTAGGGCACCAGTCAACAAACTGGATGGTGCGCTTGGTTTTGATGGTGGCGATAGCGGCATTGACATCTTTGGGCACCACATCACCACGGAACAGCATGCAGCAGGCCATGTACTTGCCGTGACGTGGATCGCATTTCACCATCTACACATAACACACGACAGTCTCATCATCTGAACATTACATAGACAATCCCGGCACTTGGGAATGAAACGGAAACAATGTCCCTATCTGCCTATGAACAGTGAACCCAGACAAATTTATTAATTTGGCTACCAAACGGACATCTAAAGATTATACACAGACAATTTCACCACATGGATAATAAACAGAAAATTTTGCTATCTGTACAGTGCCATATGGACATATAGACAACTTCATTGTCTGGACAGTATAAAATTTCCCCATCTGAGCATCATACAGTTTAATCAACTGGACATTCTCTAACAGTAATAGTTTCACAATAAGGACGTTAGACAGAGACGATCTGACCGTCTGAACATCATACATAACATTTTCATTGTCCGAATAACGCAGAACATAATATCATCACTTGAACCATAAATAAAAACAATTTTGTTGTCTGGAAATTCAACAAAGATCATTTTACCATCTTCATGTTATGCAGAGCCAATTTCACACCCAGACATTAATCAAGCAATCGGGACATTCGAGACCTTCAACGGAGACCATGTACATCTGGGAATTCAACAGAAACAGTTTACAATCTGGGCATCAATGGAGATTTCATTATCTGATTTCGACAAGTTTAGCATGTAAACATTTACAGAGTTGGTTTCACCATCTGGATACAAAACACAAACAATTTTACGATCTGAAAATCAAAGAGAGACGATCAACTATCGGGGCGTTAAACAGACATTTTCACCATCCGAACATCAAACAGAGAAAATGTCATCTGGATGTTCAACAGATGACTTCACTTCCGGTTATAAGTAATCAAGATATGTGTGTGCACGCGCGGGTTTTGACGGTCCAAAAAGGCAATGAAATATAACGGAAATACCACTTGAGAGGAAAACACACACCCCGGAAACCATTAAAATCTACAGGGGTGGTTACGATCTCTATGGAGGTTTTAGAATATAAGGATGATTTAAATGAAAGGAAATGAAAAGAGGACTATAAAAAAAGAGAAAAATAGAAAAGCAAGGAATGCAAGAAAACGTTTCTGCTGTAATGTGCGAACAAAGGAGAAAATTCGGAGAGAAGTAAAACACATCAGAAGGTGAAACTGCAAAGAAAATAGTGCACAGGTTTGCGTACAAGACGAAAATCTCAAAGAAATATCAAAAGTATACCATATGAGGAAATCTCAAACAGTCCAGGCGTTTCTACACAATGTACCACATAAGGAAAAAAAAACAGCTGCAGGCGTTCGTTGAAAGACCACCACATAACAAGGAAATCTCCATAGCTGCAGTCGTTCGTTGAAAGATCCCTACATAAGAACGAAATCTCCATAGCTGCAGGCGTTCGTTGAAAGACCCCCACATAAGAACGAAATCTCAATAGCTGCAGTCGTTCGTTGAAACACCCCCACATAAGAACGAAATCTCCATAGCTGCAGGCGTTCGTTGAAACATCCCCCCCACATAAGAACGAAATCTCCATAGCTGCAGGCGTTCGTTGAAAGATCCCCACATAAGAACGAAATCTCCATAGCTGCAGGCGTTCGTTGAAAGACCCCCCACATAAGAATGAAATCTCCATAGCTGCAGGCGTTCGTTGAAACACCCCCACATAAGAACGAAATCTCAATAGCTGCAGTCGTTCGTTGAAAGACCCCCACATAAGAACAAAATCTCAATAGCTGCAGTCGTTCGTTGAAAGACCCCCACATAAGAACAAAATCTCCATAGCTGCAGGCGTTCGTTGAAACACCCCCCACATAAGAACGAAATCTCAATAGCTGCAGTCGTTCGTTGAAAGACCCCCCACATAAGAACGAAATCTCCATAGCTGCAGGCGTTCATTGAAACACCCCCCACATAAGAACGAAATCTCCATAGCTGCAGGCGTTCGTTGAAAGACCCCCACATAAGAACGAAATCTCCATAGCTGCAGTCGTTCGTTGAAAGACCCCCACATAAGAACGAAATATCCATAGCTGCAGGCGTTCGTTGAAACACCACCCACATAAGAACGAAATCTCCATAGCTGCAGGCGTCATTGAAAGATCCCCACATAAGAACGAAATCTCCATAGCTGCAGGCGTTTCGTTGAAAGACCCCCCACATAAGAACGAAATCTCCATAGCTGCAGGCGTTCGTTGAAAGACCCCCACATAAGAACGAAAATCTCAATAGCTGCAGTCGTTCGTTGAAAGACCCCCCACATAAGAACGAAATCTCCATAGCTGCAGCTGCAGGCGTTCGTTGAAAGACCCCCACATAAGAACGAAATCTCAATAGCTGCAGGCGTTCGTTGAAAGACCCCCACACATAAGAACGAAATCTCCATAGCTGCAGGCGTTCGTTGAAACACCCCCCCCACATAAGAACGAAATCTCAATAGCTGCAGGCGTTCGTTGAAAGACCCCCACATAAGAACGAAATCTCCATAGCTGCAGGCGTTCGTTGAAATACCCCCCACATAAGAACGAAATGTCCATAGCTGCAGGCGTTCGTTGAAAGACCACCATATAAGAACGAAATCTCCATAGCTGCAGGCGTTCGTTGAAAGACCCCCACATAAGAACGAAATCTCCATAGCTGCAGGCGTTCGTTGAAAACACCACCCACATAAGAACGAAATCTCAATAGCTGCAGGTGCTCGTTGAAAGACCACCATATAAGAACGAAATCTCAGTTCAGTTCAGTGGTTTATTTAACGTCTGTTCACCATTGATGATATTAGACGAAAAATAATTTAAAACGTCATCTCCAACTAACAAAGCTTAACCTCAAGAGAAAAAAATAACAAACAATATTTTTTTGAATTAGTGGTAAACGAAATCTCAATAGCTGCAGTTGTTCGTTGAAAGACCCCCACATAAGAACGAAATCTCAATAGCTGCAGTCGTTCGTTGAAAGACCCCCATATAAGAACGAAATCTCAATAGCTGCAGGCGTTCGTTGAAAGACCCCCACATAAGAACGAAATCTCAATAGCTGCAGGTGTTCGTTGAAAGACCACCATATAAGAACGAAATCTCAATAGCTGCAGCCATTCCGGCAAAGAGCAGCACATAGGAAGGAAATCTCAACAGCTGAAGACGTTACTGAAAGAGCACCAGACAAGAAGGAAGGGGGGGGGGGGGGGGGGGGGGGGGGGGGGGGGGGGGGGGGGGGGGGTGAGGGGGGGGGGTGGGGGGGGGGGGAGGGGGGGGGGGGGGGGGGGAGAGTAATCATTCATTATTTCATTTATTCACGTCCCCCTCACCTGATTGCTAGGCTCAAAACAGGCGTTGGTGATCTCAGCCACAGACAGCTGCTCGTGGTAGGCCTTCTCAGTGGAGATGAACGGGGGCGTAGGTGACCAGGGGGAAGTGGATGCGGGGGTAGGGCACCAGGGTGGTCTGGAACTCCGTCAGGTCCACGTTCAGCGCACCGTCAAACCCTCAGCGATTTTTCCGGGCCGTGATGGAGGATACTACCTGCAAGGAGGATGACATTGATGTGATGATGATGATGATGAGATGTAGTTGATGATGATGATGATGATGATGATGATGATCATGATGACGACGACGACGACGACGAAAATGATTATGTGATGATGACTGATGACGACGACAACGACGGTCGACGACGACGACGACGACGAGGATGATGATGATGATGATGATGATGCCGATGATGATGATCATCATCATCATCATCATCATCATCATCATCATCATCATCATCATCATCATCATCATGGTCGGGCATGGGTTGTAGTGGGTCATTATGTGGTGATGATTAATAATCGATGAATGATGATGATTGATGATTGAGATGATGATGATGATGACGGACGATGACCGTGACGATGATGATGACGATGACGATCATGGTAGTGATGATATGATAATAATGAGATGATTTTGATGATAACACTGATAAGGATGATGTATGATGACGACGACGACGATGACGACGATCGACGACAATGATGATGATGATGATGATGATGATGATGATGATGATGATGATGATGATGATGATGACGACGACGACGACGACCTACGACGACGACGACCGACGACGATGATGAGTGATTGTATGATGACGATGATGCTTGCTGCGCTGCTGCTGCCTGTTGCTTTGCTGCTGCTGATTACGATGGTGATGATGACAGCGGGCGACGACGACGACAACAATATATGATAATAATAATGAGAATTAATAACCAGAGGGCCATGTTAAACAACACACCATTAATTCTTCGGGAGGCCGTGGAAGAGAACGTCGCATGCAAGAAAGATGTCATTGCAGATAATCCTGATGATGACATCGACGTCCGACGACGACAGAGAGACGACACGACAATGATAACAATGATGATGGCCAGATCCACGTTCGTTCAGGGTGTAATCGAACCTCAGGTAGTAGTGATGGAGGGTTGGCGGCACCGATCATTTTATTATTGATGATGATGATAATAATGATGATGATGGGTGGTGGTGTGGTGGTGGTGGTGGCGGTGATGGCGATGACGATGACAAACGACGACGACGACGACGGCGAGGATAATGACGACGACGAAGATATTACGGTTCACGTTCAGAGCGCCCCTCAGGGAAACTAAGATGGAAGACGTCTCTTATCAGGATATTGATATCGACACTGACAATATCGACCTTGATGATGTAATGATCACGATAGTTGATGACGAAGACAACAGACAAATTTCTTATTCAGGTCACAGACCCGGAAAGACTTGATGGAAGACCCCACCCAAAAGGATGCTAAAATCGATGACAATGAAGAAAAATGGATTATCAACCTTGACGACAACGACGACGCAAACGATGATGACGTCATGATGATGGTAATGATGAATGACGACGATGATGCTGATGGTTGAGGTCCGCGGTTAAAGATTCGCTATAAATGATAATAATAATAATTATTATCATAATGATAACGATAACAACAACAACAATAATAATAATATAGTAATAATGATAATAGTATAAATGAATGAATAAATAAATGGGTAAATAAGTAAGCCCAAATAAACGGATATTCAGGCCACAGACAAAACGAACTCCATGGAATGTCTTTTGTTGGCAAGCTTCTCCGACGTCATCTCACGAGGGTGCTGATGACGTTTGTCACATTCTGAGACAACTTATGCTATGTCTTAAACGTTTGCATTCATGGCATTCGGCATTTTTTTTTTTTTTTTTTTTTTTTTTGTATGTGTTGTTGTCACGCCTCAACTCCCGCCCACCCACCCCTCCCCTCGGCTCTCCCCGACGCAGCTAGAGTTATAATGCATGTTCTGATGAAATACCATTCTGTTTGTGTTTGCCATGAGATACACGACTTCCAACGTGTGTGTGTGTGTGTGTGTGTGGTGTGTTAAAACATTTCATCTGGCGGTGCACATAAATGTTTGGACCAGCCACTTATACCTAGAGTTTTGTGATTGATTCCTAATCCACTAAATTCATAGTGACGAATTCTACTCCCGTGTGTTGTCAGTGACAGTCATAAACGAGATTCGCTTCAAGTGGCTGAGATGTTCGACGGTCGTAGCGTACGCAATGAAAAGATTTAGATTCCAGAACATCTCTCAAAGAGTGCACACAAATGCAAAAGATTATATCTATAAACTTCAAAGGGATGTCAACTCAAGTATCTGTCAAAAGAAAGACATTCCATCGTGTTCCTTACGTCTATGGTCTGATTTTTTTTTTTTTTTTTTGATTGGTTTTGTTTTTGTTTCGTTTTAAGGCAATTTCACTGTTTCTGATTACCATCTGTGGCTTCGACATTTAATACACTAATTAACTAATCAATGAACCAGCTAACCAAGCAGCCACCCACCCACCACCCATCCACCCACCATCATCCACCTAAATATTAACTTATTTCGCCACGCAACCTGAATTACCACGGACGGCAAAAGATATGTTGACAACAACAGCCAGGTGACCGAGGTGCTTACGTGCATGCATAGAGTGTGTGTGTGTGGGAAAGGGGGGGGGACGAAGGGGGGGGGGGGGGGGGGAGGGGGGGACTGGGGGCAACTTGCGTTCGAGCAACAAGCTCTCGAAGTCCGGTACCTGGCCAATCAGGCGGTTGAGGTTGGTGTAGGGGTGGGGCGCTCGATGTCCAGGTTGCGGCGGCAGATGTCATAGATGGCCTCGTTTGTCCACCATGAAGGCGCAGTCCGAGTGCTCCAGGGTGGTGTGGGTGGTCAGGATGGAGTTTGTAGGGCTCCACCACCGCCGTGGACACCTGGGTGTTGGAGGCGATGGTGATGAGGTGATCGATTTCCACCATAGTAACTGTCATCGTCTTTGTCATCATCACTAGCGTCATCATAGACCGCGCTCTTCTGTCCTGGTTATCCTAGTTCGCGTACATCCTCATTATAGTTGTCAGTCATCTGTCGCTGTCTTAGTCTTCAGCAACAATATCATCGATCTACTCAAGCCCAAGACTCGAAATGTTGCATTCAGTCTGAATGTTGCAGTTTGTTGTCTGTACGTTCATCTGCATCAGAATTGACGCCGGTTACAGCATCCAACCAACACATCATTGAACAGTTCATTTGCCAACCAATTGAAAAAACCAGCCAGCCACCAACCGACCTACTAATAACGAAGACAAAAGACTAGTAAAAACAACAACAACAGCAACAAAAACAACAACAACAAACACTTGCAGACCAACTCACACGCTCGCAAGCACATGCGTGTATCCCACAACATCGTAAGAGTCAACCGCATGTTGAACTTGAGAAGGTTTTCTCCATACGTCTGAGGTCATATGTTGATCGTCGACTGATCGATGCTAGTCAGCAAGATAGTGCATAGACTACTGTATACTGGCAAAGCAGAGCTGGTTAGTTCACAGATAGCACATACTAGACTACTGTATACGGGCAAAGCAGAGCTGGTTAGCATAGTATACAGACTACTGTGTATACTGGCAAAGCAGAGCTGGTTAGTTCACTGCTATATCTACATAGACTGCGGTATACGGGCAAAGCAGGGGCTGGTTAGCCCAGATAGATAGTACATGGCAACTACTGATACTGGCAAAGCGCATAGACTACTGTATCTAGCCCACAGATGGTTCGCACAGTACAGGACTACTGTGATACTGGCAAAGCAGAGCTGGTTAGC
>JADBJO010015664.1:5000-43048 GCA_016801955.1 Conus betulinus
ATCTTCATCTTACTTATATGTTGCTCTTTTAACAGATCAATTTTCTACTTTTTATCACTTCATGCGGTTATGTTTATTAAATGTTATTATTATTATTATTATTATCATAATCGTCATAAATTATTATTTCTTTTATTATAATCATTATTATTGTCATATAACTACGATGATAATGATGATGATGGTGATTACTGGTGGGGGTGGTGGTAGTGATAGTGGTGGTGGTGATGGTAGTGGTGGTGGTGGTGTGGTCATATTTTATTGTATGTGATACTCGCTGTGCGTACACAATGGTACAGTAGCGACGAGTACAATGATGACCATGGCAATACTGAAACAAAAGAGAAAAATACTATGTAACGAAAACTGATTAATGCAGAACAAATTTCAATTTCTGACATATTTCTACACAACTTACCGACTCCCGACACGCAATAATAAACAAAAATTCTATGAAGTATTCAGGTGAATACATACACACATAACTGAATGAATAATGAAGCAAATCAGCAACCACACAAATGTAAAGAATCAAAGAGAATAAACAAAATACAACACGAATGAAAAAAAAAATATACATATACACATACCCTTTTGCACACATGCACCTAAAACTTGTGACATATGATTATTATCTTCCTACTTCACAGCAGTTCCAATGCTTGGATCTTGTTCTGCCAGCGCTAAGATTATTTACAATTCCGCCTCTTGTGACACTGACGTCTAAAGTTTTGGGGGTTCTTTGAAACTCTTCACTTTCTTCTCTTTCAAATATTGCAGGAAAAAAAGTTGTGTTTTAACCGTCAGACCATTTTATATCCAAGTGTTCTGATCAAAGTTGTCAACTTCATGCTCCTCTCTGTCCTGCTCAAGGATTTTTTTTGGTGGAGGGGTGGGGGCGGGGGGGAGAGATGTGAAGGGTGGGATGGGGGAGGAATGGGGGAGGCATTTGAACCCTGATGAACCCCTCTCCGGCCTCAATAAGGCTTGACTATGACATCCTGTCGGCGGATTTTGCTTAGGCCAAATATAGACAGTGCTGTCCATAGGTTCACTTGTTATCTTTTCAAAGACTTTCAGATTGTTTCTAATTACGGTAACAAGTCTGTTCCAACTTGTACTTTCTGGCATGCCACAGCGGGCTTTTTTTCCCCCAAAAGCTTTTGTTCTGTACAGTTCCCTCGTTGACAGATATGTTCAATCACCCAGCTCGCCACCAATGTATGGCGATGATACAAAGTTGCATACTCTTCTAAATCTGATCAGATTGATGATTAGATCCAATCCGTGTAGACACTATTCCTAGGGTGAAATCCTGAATGACATTCAGTGGCTAACAACTGAATGATAAGATGGATATTGACTATCTGTCCATCAATTAGGTCCAGATCACTTCCATTTCTCACGTCAGCTGATTCTGGTGACGCTACGGTTCCATTCCATCAGTCGGCTTGGGATCTTTATCCTGGAATTCATTTCATAACTATGTATGCTCGTGTTGTAACTCTCATTCGCAGTGTGAACTTTGGATGAACTCTGGTGCCGCTTCAGTGCTATTCCTCACTTCCCATTCCTTTCCCAAGCCGCTCGGACTCTCGTCTCTGTGTGCATACTCTCTGAACTAATGTGCAGCAGTATTTCTCCTCGCTCGCCTCAGTTTACTGTGCGAACTGTACTCGAAACCTCTTAAGTAAATCCAGAAGCTCCAGAACAATGAGGCTCCATTCAGATCACGATTTGCACTGGCTTCCTGTTGAAGCAAGACTTGACTATGAACTTGTGTGTCTGTGCCCCGTGCAGTCAGCTCAGCTGGATCTGCTCAGCAATCTGATGTGGTTCATTCGTGTTCACCACCAAGAACTCTCTGCTCTGCGCATCTGATCATCTTTCCCAATTTCTTTCGTGCACCAATTCATTTGGTGATTTATTTTTCTTTCCGCGATTGTTCTATCTATTTACTTAAAAAAATACTTTGGTCTGAATCACTTCCCGCTTTTCTGAGCAGCACAAAAGCATATTCTTCCGGCAAATTTTTTTTTCGGTTGTAATTCTGCGGCATGTGCGTGTTCAGTGTTTGTGTGTTTTTCCCCTTTGTTTTCATTCTTTGGTGTTTTTTGTTTTTTCCCCCTTTGTTTTCATTCTTTCTAGACCTATACTGTTCCTCAAACACCTGTTGACCCACACTTTTAAGGGACCCTACTTGTTGACCCCTACTGATCCTAAAACATCGGATATACCCTCGAAGCACACAGCAATCGCTGTCCGCTTGTTGACCCATGTCACTCCTAAAACATCACCTGCCCCTCAAAACACAGCAAACCCTGTGTGCCTGCTGTTGGCTTACAGCGTTCACAAGTACACATAGAGCAAAGACGTGACGTGAAATACAACACGACAAAGGGTAGCTGTAAGCCACTTCTCATTTTCATTGTCCTTCATTTGTTCTCGTTTCCGTCCGGCGGCCATTTTGGTCGTGCAGCGAATATGAGAAGATAAGTGGTTCTCGTTGTTCGTCTTCAAGGTCCTAAATGTTATTCATTTTCGCCTGAAGAAGACCCAAGAGGTCGAAATGCATTGTGTCTTGTCCTGTACTTGTTTTGTCTGTGTGGTTGGTGGTAACTAACCCCCCTCTTTTTCTAACTTTTTATCAAGAGGTCCACCGTGTCTTTGGCACAGCAGGATCGAAGTCAGAGCCCATCCCCCTCTCTTTCGGCCGCCTTTAGTCTTCTCTGAACTGAGTCAACTATTCATCTACGGCTGGATAGACAGAGACAGTTTTCCATCTGAACAAAAATCCGACCTCAACTGAAGTTCGCACACCCGACCATCAGCTCGGCAGGGCAAACGTTCTGACCAACTGGATGCGGGCCCCCTGAAACTTACTCTGGTTTTAATACGTGTGTGTTAGTAGTTCAGAAGGGCTGACTTGTGCTCCGTGGTGGGCTGGGGATTCCAAACAGCATGAATTCACTCGACTTGACCTAAGGCATTGAATTCTACTTGACTATGTTTGTTTATTTGAGGGGGTGTTGTTCTTGCTGTTTTTCTCTTTTTCTTTCTGTTCCGTGTCATTTTCAGACCTCTCTCAAGCTCATTACCGCCCTACACGCGGTCATTATGCTTAAATATGAGCACCAGAACTATCAACTGAAGTCAGCCAGGTCTTTGTGGTGCAACCCTCCGGAAGAAATACGGCATCGTTACTGAGTTACTTCGATAGGCACTCATTGGGCCTGTTCTGGCGACTATTCACAGGACAAAACCAAAAGCTGTTTAAAACTTATTCATAAACTGCGTGTCATCAGCCTTCCAACTGCAAGCTGACCACACGTATCAGTTGGATCACTGTCACTGGTGATGCGTTTTTTTTCCACTGTGTTACAGGTGGCATGATTTGTTAGAGATTACAGACATCATAGGCACTGTAATTCTTTGACATTTGCGTTTATTATCATTATCATTATTATTATTATTATTATCATTATTATCATTGGTTGTGGTGGTGGTGTTAGTATTGTCATTGTTATCATTATCTTTTTTAGTGTATACCTATTACTATATGAGTTACATATATGTCACTGATGTGTTGAAATCTGCGCACAGTCCTCTTTTAGCGCACATGTAAACTCTGATTACTTGATTTGAAAAAAAAAAGAAAAAAAAGGGTGACGACATGTTTCCATGAACCAGGCACACTCTCCAACAGATGGGGCAACTCACCTCATGGCTGGGTCCACGTAGAAACGCCACTGGCCCTCCGCCTTCCAGATAATGAGGGAGCTGATAATGACCACGACTGACCCAAGAGCATCTCCCAGTACATGTAAAAACACTCCCTTCATGTTCATCTGGGAAGAGGAGTCTGTCAACATATGCAAAAAAAAAAAAAAAAAAAAAAAAAAACTCCCTTTATGATCATCTGGGAAGAAAAATCTGTCAACATGTATGAAAATATTCCATATTCATCTGGGAGGAGGAGCCTGTCAACATTGCAAAAATACTTCTTTCAAGTTCATCTAGGAGGAGTTTGTTAACATTGTAAAATTACTTCTTTCAAGTTCATCTAGGAGGAGTTTGTCAACATTGTAAAATACTTCTTTCATGTTCATCTACGAGGAGTCTGTCAACATTGTAAAAAGACATCTTTCATGTTCATCTTGGAGGAGCCTGTCAACATTGTAAAAATACTTCTTTCATATTCATGTAGGAGGAGTCTGTCAACATTGTAAAAATACTTCTTTCATATTCATCTAGGAGGAGTCTGTCAACATTGTAAAAATACTTCTTTCATATTCATCTAGGAGGAGTCTGTCAACATTGTAAAAAATACTTCTTTCGTTTTCATTTGGAAGGAGCCTGTCAACATTGTAAAAAGACTTCTTTCATGTTCATCTAGGAGGAGTTTGTCAACATTGGAAAAAGACTTCTTTCATGTTCATCTCTAGGAAGAATCTGTCAACATTTGTAAAAAAAAAAAAAAAAAAAAGACTTCTTTTATCTTCATCTTTGAGAAACCTGTCAACATTGTAAAATACTGACATTGATTAAACAGCAAACTATCAATATCTGACAGCTGATTAACAGCAAACGATCAATATCTGACAGCTGATTAACAGCAAACGATTAATATCTGACAGCTGATTAACAGCAAACGATCAATATCTGACATTGATTAACAGCAAACGATCAGTATCTGACACTGATTAACAGCAAACGATCAATATCTGACACTGATTAATATCACACGATCAATATCTGACATTGATTAACAGCAAACGATCAATATCTGACATTGATTAGCAGCAAACGATCAATATCTAACAGCTGATTAACAGGAAACGATCTATACAAAACATGTCACTTCCTTTGTGTTTGCTTGCATCATCTAATTCTGTAATATCTGACTTTTTTTTTTTTTAACCAAGCTGATACTAATTAATGGTAACCACTTTTCACACAGAACATCAATGCGATAGATTCATACAACACTTAAACCCAGGGCATAGAACTGACAAAAGTAGCTTGTTTTCACATTCGCACTTTACCTGTGTGTTTACGTGTGCTAGACTTGGTCAAAACATGTGCTGTGAGCTTACACACGTGATTCCACTTCTAAAATCTCGTGAGGTGACACACAGACGGACAAATTGACAGACAGACAGACAGACAGACTGGCTGACTGACAGACAGACTGACAGACAAACTGACAGACAGACCGACTGACCGACAGACAGACAGACAGACAGACAGACAGACAGACAGACAGACAGACAGACAGACAAACAGACAGACAGATAGACAGACAGGTGAGACAGACTGACATGTCTTGACGGCGGGGTTGTCTGCCTGTTCAATGGTCACCCACCGTGGTGCTGGCCGTGATGGTGTTCTCCGTCTCCTTGGGCACCATCAGCACCTTGGCCTCCCCCCTCCTCCTCAACACTCCCCGCCCGGTGGGGATGGGATCCTCCCCCGCCGTGTGAGTGACCTGTAACACATCGCAGACTGACCTGTCATTTCTTTCGGATTGTCGTATCATTATGTAGAACAGTCAAGGTCTGACCAGCCGTTGGGCTAATGCGTAGGTCAGATATCTGCAAAGTCGCAGCCACGAGACCCTCTTCTTAAATTCTCTCACTTTAGTCGTTAATGTATTTATCTATCAGCATTGAACCATGCGCAGTGTAGTCTAAAAACTTGGCGGATGCGGCGTAGCGTATATGGACTGGTCTGCGCGCAGTGTGACACCTCTTTGATGAAACTGAAACTGAAACTCATGTACAATAGTCAAATGAGCTTGCATTCGCAATTTAAAACTGCGGCGATTAGTAAGTATTGAAGCATTGACATTATGCCCGTTTCTGAATCATTGAGACACCATCTATGTCTTATATAGAAACCAGACTATTGGTCAAAAGTAAACAAAATGCTTTTAACGAATGAATTCCATTGGAACAAAATAATATTTTACAAATTCAGAATGTAATTATGGCGTTACTGATGCAGGATTTCCATGCATTGCTTCCATCAGCAACGTCAGTGATGGTGACCTGTGTTACTGTGACCATGTGATCTCATGTTTGTGCTCACATGCTGTGTCGTAGACTACGGAAAGTTGCTTCACTGAGGATTAAAAGAAAAGTAAGTTTTATGCTTCATTTTTTCTTCCAAATAAGTAAAAGCACTTTGAATAGTTTGCGGGTCATTCTTAACAAAGATAGATTCCCTGTGTTTGCTAGTAATGTGTAAAAGTGTGACATGAAAGTTGATTGTGATCTAGACTAAGTGTTAGCAGAGAGTGCTCATCAGTAGGTAAATTGATAACTGCTATTATCGTGCTTCTCACATGTGAGTTAAACAAGGTATTTGTATTTTCAAAGCAAATTGTCGTACTTCACTTGTGGTTCATGTGGTGGTTTATTGAGTGAATACTGATTTTCCTGTAAATGTAGGTGCTAATCTTAACTAATAACAATACATTCAACTTCATCTCTTAGACTGGGAATTTGCCGTGAGGCTGATGCTTAGGACCAAAGAGAACATTGTAGATTGTGAGTTCAGACCGTATCCCTAACAGATAACACAAAAGCCATTCATTTTTTCCTTCTACAAAGCTAAGAAGACCAGCTTTAGAAAAAAAAAAATTCATTATGATCTATTTCCAAGCAAGCAACATTTTTTTGTAAGAGGTTTTTTTCTCGATATTATCAAGAATTCATCCATTGGAGTTCCTTTAGCCTAATTTCTTCGGCACCTAGGTATGATGTTAACCAAACAGTTCCACTGATTTCACAGCTCACTTTTTAAGCGAAACGCTGTGTGTACATGATTTGATGGCTTCTTACGTTTCATATTATTCCTCATCTTTTGTATAAGTTTGGACTTCGAGAACTATGAACTGCACTCAAACTCCTTTAGTTCTTGTCTTCTCTTGGTGATGGATCTTTAGGTTCCAGATTTTCGGGTAAATAGTCCTGCATTTTTCATGCATTATATTCCAAAACAATATTTGCACTTTTTATAATCTATTTTCAGTTTCCTTGATATCTGGATTTTCTGTTCCGAAGCAAACGTGTTGTGCTTTTAATTCTAACCACTTTCTACGCATTACAGATGAAAAAGTGTACCTGTTAAATTTGCATGACGATTATTCTACAACGGCTGATTCTAGGGACCATTTTCGCGCACAAATTTCAGTGTCAAAAACCATATAAGTATCTTCTTTCAAATTTATGGATTCCTGGTCTCTCTTGAAAAAAAAACCCCACCCTTAATCCTGAAAACTTTCAAAATTACAGACATTCTTCTCCTTTCTTTGCCAGATTCACATGAACATTGTTCTAATCCAGCTCATAGACCATCCTTGTTTTCTGAGAGTTTCGTTTACCCTTCCCAGTCTGCTTACCACTTTGGGCATAGCATTCAAACTGCTCTTCTTCAAGTCTTCAATGACCTATTGACTGCCTTCCGTAACAACAAACGCTCTCTTTGCTCGACTTCTCTACAGCCTTTGATTCCATCGACTCCTCTTCTCTTCTCTCCAGATTCCACAACTTTTTTTACCTCTGTGATAGAGTCGTGAACTAGTTTATTTCTCGCATCGCTGACTATTTCTGTCAATGGTTCTGCTTCCACGGCTCCTTTGTTGAACTATGCGCCCCAGGGCTCAGTCCTAGGGCCTGTCTTTTCATGTTGTACACTTGCCAGTTCTCTGCCCCTGTGAATCAGAACTCTCTTCTCCATCACCATTTTTGTGATGACACATGACTTCATGTTACCCCTCTCTCTCTCTCTCTCTCTCTCTGGTTTCCCAAACATTGACTTAAAACACTCAATCTTGTGTTCACTCCTCAAAAACTAGATGACAACGGGACATGACCATGAACTGAACCACTCACCATGGGCATGACTGTGACAGAGACAACAGGACATGACCATGAACTGAACCACTCACCATGGGCATGACTGTGACAGAGACAACAGGACATGACCATGAACTGAACCACTCACCATGGACATGACTGTGACAGAGACAACAGAACATGACAACTGAACCACTCACCACGGGCATGACTGACTGTGACAGAGACAACAGGACATGACAACTGAACCACTCACCATGGGCATGACTGACAGAGACAACAGGACATGACAACTGAACCACTCACCATGGGCATGACTGTGACAGAGACAACAGGACATGACAACTGAACCACTCACCATGAGCATGACTGTGACAGAGACAACAGGACATGACCATGAACTGAACCACTCACCATGGGCATGACTGTGACAGAGACAACAGGACATGACAACTGAACTGAACCACTCACCATGGGCATGGTTGTGAAAGAGGAAGAGGCCGATGGCGTTGACCACCAGACCAGCGGTGCCCACAGCCAGGAGCAGTATGGGCCGCTCAATCTCCTCCACCGCGACCAGCCGCTTCAGGGACTCCACCAGGATGGAGAAGCACAGCGCCAGCAGGAACACGGCGTTCACCAAGGCTCCCAGGATCTCTGCCCGCACCCAGCCAAACGTGTTCTTCCTCGACGGCCATTTGGCGATCTGCCCACAGGAGGAGAGAACAGCTGGCGTTGTTCATGAGGAAAGCAAAACGTAGTCAATCGATCCAAGGATTATACCCCTCCCTCTCTCCTCTTGTTTTACACACACACACACGCACACACACACACACACACACACACACACACACACACACACACACACACACACACACACACACACACACTTGTCAAACTACCAAACTGCTTACTTTTCTAGGATCGATTTCTTTGAAAAATAAGTTAGTTTGTTGTTGTTACCGCGTTTACGTTAAATCTGTTCGTGAGGGCTTGATTGTTTGTTTGTTTGCCTTAAAATCATATAAAGTGAATAGACAACACACACACACACACACACACACACACACACACACACACACACACACACACACAGAGAGAGAAGTAGACACACACACACATACACACACATGCGCACGCGCACGCGCACAGACACACACACAGAGAAGCACACACACACACACGCGCGCGCGCGCGCGCGCATGCATTCACACTCAAGTACGTAGAGCCACAAAGGATCATAATACACTGACGAGGCCAAAGCGCGAATGGCATAACTTCCACAGGAAGATTTGAACGTGAGCGACAGTAGGGCCATTCAACTGTCGGATCATGAGACAGATTATTCATCAAGGGTAACTGCAGGGCCGTTTGGCTCTGCATTTATATAGGACAGCCAACGCACATTAATGATTTCAATATCGGTCAGCTATCCGTTCATACGAATGCCAAAATGACGCGACTGAGTGCAGGATTGTTTGGCTATTTGTACTGAGCAAACCCAGGACGACGTGACAGCAGGATCAACTGGCTGTCTATTCACAGGAAAACCAGAGCAATATGAGCGACTGCAGGACCAACTGGCTGTCTATTCACAGGAAAACCAGAGCAATATGAGCGACTGCAGGATCAACTGGCGGTCTGTTCACAGGAAAAACAGAGAAATATGAGCGACAGCAGGATCAACTGGCTGTCTATTCACAGGAAAAAAAAAACAGAACAATATGAATGACTTTAGGATCAACTGGCTGTCTATTCACAGGAAAACTGGAACAATATGAGCGACTGCAGAATTTATTTGGCTGTCTGTTCTCTTAAAGCCAAAAAACACATGAGTAACAGCAGGATCACTTGGCTGTCAGCTCACAGGAAAGCCAAAACAATGGCAAACTGACTGCACGATCATTTGTCTATCTATTCACAGAAAAAGCTAGAAATACGTTTATGACCGTGGTATCATCTGGCCGTCAGTTCACAGGGTAAACTACAACAACATTGCTGGCTGCAGGATCATTTGGCTGTCTATTCACACAGCCAGATCAAAATGAGTAACTGCATAATCATTTGGTTATTCATTCACATAAAGCCAGGACACCATAAGTGACTGCATGATCGTTTGGCTATTCACGTAAATCCAGGATAACATAAGTGACTGCAATAAATGACTGCACAATCATTTGGCTGTCTGTTCTTGTGAAGCCAGGACAACATAAATGACTGCAATAAATGACTGCACAATCATTTGGCTGTCTGTTAACGTAAAGCCAGGACAACATAAATGACTGCAATAAATGACTGCACGATCATTTGGCTGTCTATTCACGTGAAGCCGTGACAACATAAGCGACTGCACAATCATTTGGCTGTCTGTGCACGTGAAGCCGGGACAACATAAATGACTGCACAATCATTTGGCTGGCTGTTCACGTGAAGCCGTGACAACATAAGCGACTGCACAATCATTTGGCTGGCTGTTCACGTGAAGCCGTGACAACATAAGCGACTGCACAATCATTTGGCTGTCTGTGCACGTGAAGCCAGGACAACATAAATGATTGCACGATCGTTTGGCTGTCTGTTCACATGAAGCCAGGACATCATAAATGACTGCAAGATCGTTTGGCTGTCTATAAGCCAGGACAACATAAATGACTGCATGATCGTTTGGCTGTCTATTCACGTAAAGCCAGGACAACATAAGGGACTGCACGATCGTTAGGCTGACTGTTCAGAGGAAAGCCACCACATCATGGGCTGGCTGTTAGATCATTTGTCCGTCTATTCACAGGAACAGCCAGTAAAACGTTAATGACTGAAGTGTCATCTGGCCATCAGTGCGCAAGGTACGCTACAAGAACGCTTACGGTTACCAGAGCATTTGGCTATCTGTTCAATGGAAAACTAAAACAATGTGGGCTGACCACAGGGTCCAACTCATTGTAACCTCGATAGTGGGAAAGTGCTTCTTTCTATGAGGTGACGGCAGCGTCTTTCGTGGCTTGGCTATCTTATCAGGAACCCTTTGATAACAGTCACGCTGCGGATGAAGAAATACAGATGTGGACTCCCTGTCGTAAGCGTTGAATGTCGGGGTCTTGGGGTTCACCTGTGTACAGTCGAATGATAATGCTTCACAATTTAGGTGTTGGGATACAGACAGGTAATCTGGTGATAATAGGGGTACTGGAGTACAAGTGTGACGCTGTAATGATAAACGTAAAATATTAGGATCTTGGGGATAAACGTGTGGACAGTCTGGTAAAATAATTCGCTGTTTGGTTGTTGAGATACACGCGTAGTCAGTTTGACGAAAATAATCCACTGTTTGGTTATCGAAGTACACGTGTGGACAGTTTTTGATGAAAGTAGTTCACTTTTTAAGGTGTTGAGGTACAGGTATCGATAGTCTAGACCATAGTTTACACAATTTGGCCACGTGGGTACAGCTGAGGACGGTGCGATAATAACAGGTCACCACTGAACTACTGCTGTCAACAATCTTATGAAAAAAGCACTTCTTTACTAGCATTTTGACGTACACTTGTCAATATTGTTTGGGGATAAAAACGTTTCACTGTTGGGGTATTGACAGTAGAGCTGTTGGCAAGCTGAGGACCACAGTAGTTTACAGCTGGGATGTCAGGGCATAGCTGTTGACGAGCCCAGAGAGCATGAAAGATTATTGGGGTATTGTGTTCAGTTTAAGCGTTGTGTTTTCGATTGCACTTTTTTTTTTTTAAACCAGACTTTCTGGGTCAGAAACACACACACACACACACACACACACACACACACACACACACACACACACACACAGGCGCGCGCACTGGCGCGCGCGCGCACACACACACACACACACACACACACACACACACACACACACACACACACTTACGCAGGCATGCAGGCACGCGAACATGCACACACACACACACACACACACACACACACACACACACACACACACACACACACGTGCGCACGCATACGCACATACGCGCGCGCTGGGTACGTTCAGAAACACACGATCATTCAAGAAATATTTACACAGCCCAACCCATAAAACATGTAAACATCAGGTCCTATGGTACTGGCCAATGTGTTACAGAAGCTAACATTATAACAAGCCTTGTTTATATTCTGCTCATGCCTCGTAATTTCATGATGATAGTAATAATAATAATAATAACAATAATATTGATAACAAACAGTGATGGTGATAATGATGATGATAACAATAGGATGACAGACGGTTCGCCCGAGAATGAAATAATCAAAAAATGAAATCATGAGACGAGTTCTACAGAAGGCAGAAACGTGAAAACAATGTCTCTAACATGAATGGAAAGAAAACGTTGAGGGAAGAACTAAACCACACTTTCACCCAGTACTTACCTGAGCAGTTGCCAACGCCACCAAGAAAGCAATTATGTGGGAAAAGGTGTGGACCGACTCAGTCACCACAGCCAGGGAATTGGTGACGAACCCTGTAATCAGTGACAGCAGGAAAAAGCCAGAAGCGACGAACAGCATCGACAGCAGACGACACGTCATCCCCGAGTAGCGTCCCATCTTGGCGGCTCAGCAAAACGGATGTGACGTCAACACTTCACACACACACACACACAAATGGGCATACATGCATGTTGTAGTCAACTAAAACTCAGCTCGAATCCGATTCACACCCCAAGATAGGTCTTAAGGGGAGGCAAATGTTAAAGATCTGTTGTCTTGCTTTTGATGCTGACTTTATCTTGGCCCCCCCCCCCCCCCCCCCCCCCCGACAAGAGAACTCTTCAACCTGACATGTGCACAACATGGGCAGATTGATTCGAGGACCACTATCTCTGACCTTTTTCCACAATGTAGGTTACGTGTGCTCAAATGTTAACAAAGCGTCAGATAACGAAATAGGTAAAGCAGCCCAATACGTCGTTTGCGCATCTTTGAGTGCTTCAGGTTTTTGTGTTTGTTCTTTCTCAACAAAGTTGCAGTAGCCATACTGTAAAACCACTCACAGTGATACACTAACGTGTCATGGTGCCCGGCCTCCTCCCCCTCCTCCTCCCCCTCTGCCACACACCACTCTTCCAATCTCTCCGGCCACCAAACTACTACTGTATTCAAGCATGCATGTAAGCGCTTGCGCGCGCGCACTCTCTCTCTCTCTCTCTCTCTCTCTCTCTCTCTCTCTCTCTCTCTCTCTCTCTCTCTCTCTCTCTCTTTCACACACACACACACACACACACACACACACACACACACACACACACACAGAGACAGAAAGAGAGAGAGACAGAGAGATTAAGCTACCTTCTCAATAACCTCTTACTCGTACAAAAATACTCCTACTTATATTAATAGTCGCCACACTTGTGACATTGATAGCAATGACAACGGCTGTTACTATCTGCAAACAGATGTTTGTGTTCACGTGAAGAATTAATTCAACAAGCACAAATATTTGGGAAATTTCAGCATGACTAATGAACGTGCTTTTGAATAAACTATATGAAAAATCTAGACTATTAACTCTTAACGATTATAAGTCTCTAGATAACTTCTCCTAAAGTAAAACATGCAATACAACATGGCTGTAAAACACGAAGTGCTAATGGATAGGCATATATGTGAACAATTTCCACGAATAACAACAGACACATTTATACTATAGGAACGGTTTCTTTCCTTAGACTTGACCTTTGCAAATCACAACTTGAATATAGTGATGGTACGTTCTGATACAGTTTATCTTCATGTTGAACAGAAATGTCAAATCTCGATGATATGTATGAAACAAATATGTTTAGAAAGATATACTCTCTCTCTCTCTCTCTCTCTCTCTCTCTCTCACACACACACACACACACACACACACACACACACACACACACACACACACACAAACACAAAAGTATGTGTGCGCGCGCGCGTGTGTATGTAATGTGTGTGTGTGAGTGTGCGTGTGTGAGTGTGAGTCTGTATGCGTGTGTGTGTGTGTGTGTGTGTGTGTGTGTGTGTGTGTGTGTGTGTGTGTGTGTGTGTGTGTGTGTTCAGAGATGATCTCTCTCTCTCTCTCTCTCTCTCTCTCTCTCTCTCTCTCTCACACACACACACACACACACACACACACACACACACACACAGATTTCATTAAGACTGGACCGTACATATAGGGTAGCACAGCCTTTAAACTTGAATAAAGTCAGACAAATACAAAGACGAACAATGTAATAGTGGGGGGAAAACAAGCGCAGGCCAACAACTAAATTGTCTTCATAGTAATGACTTGGCAAAACTTTGAATTTAAGGAGGGCAGGGGGGGGGGGGGGTGCAGGAGGTTGAAGATGTAAAAACTGGGAACATGAAATTAATAAAATATGAAAACTCTTCACTGGCCGCATAAGGGAACCATCACAATCTCTTTTAAAGGCAGATATATTTGTATTGCCTGCTCCGAGGCCTTTCGTCCGCTGGGTCGGAAACTCATCAGGGAGACACGGCTGGCTGTATCTACCCTCCTGGCGTCAAATAGAGACACACCACACAGTCCATAATACCGTGGTGTTCTCACACCACCAAGGGTGCAAAAAAAGAATCCAATAGCACCCCCAAAGCAGCCAGCGAAGAGTAGTAAAAGAAACCAAACGAAAGTGTGGGGAGGAAAAAAGTTGCTGAAAAACTACAGATATTATGCAATAGTATAAAATGTAGGGGGCAATCTTTGAGCCTACGCTTGAGGATCCACCCAAAGATGCAAGGGAGATCAAAAGACAAACACATAGACAGACAGAAACAAATACAAGTAACCTCGATTTAATCAAAACGAAATTGGAAATGAAATGAGGCAGGGAACAGTAAACAATAAACAGTAAACAAGTGGGGTAGTCCTTGCTCCCATAAGGAAACCTAACACAGAGTAACTTTACTTTCGTTTGGTTTCTTTTACTACTCTTCGCTGGCTGCTTTGGGGGTGCTATTGGATTCTTTTTTGCACCCTTGGTGGTGAGAACACCACGGTATTATGGACTGTGGTGTGTCTCTATTTGACGCCAGGAGGGTAGATACAGCCAGCCGTGTCTCCCTGATGAGTTTCCGACCCAGCGGACGAAAGGCCTCGGAGCAGGCAATACAAATATATCTACCTTTAAAAGAGATTGTGATGGGTTCCTTATGCGGCCAGTGAAGAGTTTTCATATTTTATTAATTTCATGTTCCCAGTTTTTACATCTTCAACCTCCTGCACCCCCCCCCCTCTGCCCTCCTTAAATTCAAAGTTTTGCCAAGTCATTACTATGAAGACAATTTAGTTGTTGGCCTGCGCTTGTTTTCCCCCACTATTACATTGTTCGTCTTTGTATTTGTCTGACTTTATTCAAGTTTAAAGGCTGTGCCAGTCTTGAATGAAAGTTACTCTCTGTGTTAGGTTTCCTTATGGGAGCAAGGACTACCCCACTTGTTTACTGTTTATTGTTTACTGTTCCCTGCCTCATTTCATTTCCAATTTAATTAGATGATATCGTTTGCGTCTAATGCTTTTTCTTTTTTTCTTTTTTTTTTACGTACTACATTGCAGATTCTTCTCTAATAGTATCCACGTCTGTCTGAGTAGGTAACCGGACGAACATGTCAGGTTAGTCGTTGTCTATCGAGATTGAGATTGCGCTCATTTCCAGCGAACGTGACCAACTTCACGACTAACTCGATTGTGATTTCAACCCGTCGTATAAATGTTGTCTCCATGGAAACCAAAGAACGATACATGAAAAAAGCATGCTTTGAAAATTCTCTAAAAAGGTTAAGAGGTTAAACTCCCACGCTCTTTCGTCCGTTAACTTCGGCAGGAAACAGATTCCATGTCTAGGGCACGCTATAATGAAAGACGAAGTTCACCGCTGTTCTTTTACCGCCGTGACCTTCGCTGAAGTAACTTAAAACCCGGTCCCCCCAACTACTATACTGCTGGGTGACAGAGAACGTTTTCGCGCCGAAAAAGAAGATCTAACCCCAAGTGTTGTTCGCATTCACTCTAGAGTCAAACAGTCTAATCCTTCGACGACATAAAGTCCCATGGCGTAATGGCCGTATTGTGGAGGCAGTACACTGTAAGAGGGTAACTATGTCAGCAAGCACGGCATTATATAAGGCGGAGTCCATCCTTCTCTTTTTCTGCCCCCTTTATCTCCCCTGACCTGAATCAAGCACCTCCACTGCTGGATGAACGGAGAGAGAGTTTTCAAGCCTCGAACTTACGACCAGCAGCTGCGCAGTCCAACGATTTAATCATCTGAGAATGGGTCTGTCTCATATGTTACCTAACTTGATTAAAAAAAAAAAAAAAGTGTCCTCTCTCTCTCTCTCTCTCTCTCTCTCTCTCTCTCTCTCTCTCTCTCTCTCTCTCTCTCACACACACACACATAGATGGATAGATATGATATGATATGACATGATAGATATGATATGATATGATATGATATGATATGATATGATATGAATACTTTATTATCTCAAAAGATGAGAAATTAAGATAGGTGCATAATAAACAGTATCACAAGACAACATGCATGATACAAGAATCATCACAATCAAGTGGCCACATACAGAATTTACATGTACAGTCCAATACCCCCACCCTCCAACACACACACACACACACACACACACACACACACACACACACACACACACACACACACACTCACTCACTCACTCACTCACTCACTCACACACACGCACTCACACACTGTAATCATTTGAAAAACCTCATACACATGCACATACACAAGCACACCCAAAGGCTTACACTCACAAGCAAATATATATACACACACAAGCACATATTATATGCAAATACACATATCTTCACGCAAGCACACACACCCTCAACCACCCCACACCCTCTCTCTCTCTCTCTCTCTCTCTCTCTCTCACTCCTTCACATCACTAAGCATGAAAAGTGGTACAATAGACATCATGAATTTAACAGATAGATCGACCTGGGTATAACTTTTTTTTTGCGCCCTAGATTTGACTCTAAGGGTCCTAAAACGACGTCCAGATGGTACAATTTCGTAATGTTTGCTAAAACATGGCTATCATCACTGGCAATCTTTCTTGCTTTCCTCTCCACTCGTCTGTCATATAATTCTTGCATTCCAACTTGCTTCCTTCCAATCACTTTGCTACACACATTCACCACATCATTCAATATCGCTTGCTCTTCACACCCAAACTTCCATACCAGCACATAAAAAAGAAGCAGTGAGCAATGACTCAACACAACATCTGTAGTAAGTTTATAAGATTACAGGGTTAACACCAATGTTTCGTAGCTTTTGCAAACAGAATATTCTTGACTGGCAATTTTTATGGTGGATTTTAGTAACATTGTTATCAAAAACTAATTTATCATCGACAATCATTCCCAGATATTTATACTCATTCACTCGTTCAACAGCTTCACCATTACTCATAAGGTCTGGCACAGGTTCCGGGTTCTTCCGAAAATCTATTAAGATTTCTTTTGTTTCTTTTGTACATTAAGGGCAAGAAAGTTGTCTTTACACCACCTGCAGAACTTTTTGATTTCGTCAAAGTAAACTGAATCAGAGTTTGACATATCTAGAATAGCAGAATCATCAGAATATTTAATGAGTGGAGTTTTCTCTGTACCTCTACAGTCAATAGTATATAAGGTAAACAAAACGGGAGACAGAACTGTGCCTTGGGGTGCATCAGTAGAAGTCGAGCGTTCAGAGGATAGTGCAGACTGAAAACGAACAGACTGAGTTCTATTGCACAGAAAACTGACAATCCATAAAGTAAGCTTTGGGTCAACACTTAAGTCAAGCAGTTTCATAGCTAAGAGATGTGACTGTATAGTATTAAAAGCTGAGAAAAAAAATCAATAAAAAGAATACGTACAAAAGAGCCTGGTTTGTTTAAATGGAAGACAGCATTGTGAAGGAGAGTTAGAATAGCATCTGTACTTCTATATGATGTACTTCTATGGGGTTTATAAGCGAACTGAAAGGGGTCAAAGTACTGACCAACAAAAGTTAACAAGTGATGGAGAACACGTTTTTCAAAGCACTTCATAACTATGGAGGTCAGAGTTACAGGGCGACAGTCATTCAATGTTGTAGGGTTTTTTTTTTTTTTTTTTTTTCTTTTCTTTTCTTTTTTTTTTTTTTGGACAGGGCAGACAGTGGAATTTTTCCAGATACTGGGTACAGAGCATGCCTTAAGAGACCAACTGAAAATCTTATGGAAAACATTAAAAAGTTCAGAAGCACACAGTTTCAGCAATCTTCCACTGATATTACCGGGACCCATTGATTTCCTGATAGCCAGTTTCAAAAACAGTGACTTCACAACATCCCCATGGATCTCAAAGTCTTGTTCATCTCCCTTGTCTTTGATCCATTTGTTTAGCTCTTTTACCACATTGTCTACCGTCCCACCCAGATCATTTTCCTTCAAAACGACAATAGAAATCATCGAGTTTGTTCGAAAACTCAGTTTGATCATTAATATTCATCTGACAAGATCTTGCTTTCTTTTTGGCTTCACCCGTTAGAATCTTTAACCCATCCCATGCGTCCTTCATTCTTTCTAACTGAAACCGCTCTTCTACTTTAGCTTTGAATTCCTTTTGGGCCCTCCGTATTCCGCACCTAAGCTTTGTTTGAACTCGTTTCCTTTCTTTTCTGTCACCAGCCTGAAATGCTATCTTTTTCTCTTTAAGAAGTGTCTCAACTGACCCCGTGATCCATGGTTTGTTGTTTGGAAACAGTTTAAATGTTTTTGTTGGGATAATCATGTTTTCACAAAAAAATGGATATAGTCAGTAACCACATCTGCCGCTTCGTGAACATTCTGGGCATGATTCAGTCAGCACACTCCAATCAGTACACTCAAAAAACATCCTCTCAGCTCATCCACACTCTCAGCCGTTCATACTTTCACACTCTTCCTCACAGCAGGCTCAGTTTGTATTTTACGTTTGTATGCAGGGATTAGTTGCACAGTTTTATGGTCAGACAAACCAACAGGCGGCAGACAAAAAGACTGAAATGCACCAGGGATATTTCCATAGCACAAGTCAGTTGTGTTATCAATCCACGTGGGACAGGTTACATACTGCTTAAAAGAAGGAAGATTTTTTTTTTTTTCAAGTCACAACGGTTAAAGTCACCCACAACAACACTGGGGGCATCAGCAGACATTTGCAGATCGCAGACAACACCGGCTATTGTGCGCCCAGCACGTGTTGCAGATGACTGGTCATAGACTGGGGCATACACTACTGTCACAAATATGCGGCCATACTCGCACGGCAAATAGCGGGGTCTCAAGGACACAGACAGCAGTTCAACTTCTGGCGTACACATTGGCTGCTTCACGCACACATTCGCACCGTCACACCATCTTTCATTTACGTACGGGCACACGCCACCGATTCTGTTCCTGCTATTGCACAGTCTCTGTCCATTCTGTATGGTGTACCAAAGCCATTAATTGCCATGCGTTCGTCAGTGATTTTGTCTGTAAGAAAAGTCTCAGTAAAACAAAGAAACATGAGTTCCTGAATTCACTTTAAAATGCACAGTTTGCCTGCAACTCATCAAAATTACAGTTCTTGCTGTTGGCTTATGTGAATGAGAGAGAGAATCATATAGTGTGTGTGTGTGTGTGTGTGTGTGTGTGTGTGTGTGTGTGTGTGTCCCCGTCCGTCTGTCTGTCAGTTTGTCTGTCTGCGCGCGAGCGCGTGCGCGTGCGCGTGTATGTGTTTATCAGAGAGAGAGAGACAGAGAGAGAGAGAGAGAGAGAGAGAGAGAGAGAGAGAGAGAGAGAGAGAGAGAGAGAGTTTTCAACGAAGCTGCAATACATAAGCTCAGATGTGGCATTCTTTAGTCCAATCTTCGCCTAGTGAAAGGTCAACAATACAAAACAACGTAAGAGCAGAACAATTCGTTACACCAAGGATGAAGAGGTAAGCCATCTGCATTCTTATTTCGCCTTTAGTAAGTAACCGTGACTCAGGGGTCGGGTTGGAGATCTGTGGGTGAGAATGCTCCAGGCGGCAATGGGCGATTTTAATGATAGAGAACATGGTCACAGAAGATCGCATGCTTCGTTCGTTCATGGTTTTCCTGCCAAGTAGGTGATACAGCATTCCAAGCATACCGAGCGGAGGCATTTGATGTCAACGATCAGTTCATAGGCAGTGTTTACATAATAGGTCTGTCAGTTTCTGATTGTTATTGTTAGACGGTGTGCGACTGTATTTTCTCTCTCTCTCTCCCTGTCTGTTTGTCTGCCAGTCTGTCTGTCTGTCTGTCTGTCTCTCTCTCTCTCTCTCTCTCTCTCTCTGTATACGTAGGTGAGTATGTGTGCGCGGCGCGCGCGCGCGCGCGTATTTGTATGTGTGTCTGTGTGTGTCTGTGTGTAGTTCAGTATATATAGAGAGAGAGAGAGAGAGAGAGAGAGAGAGAGAGTGTGTGTGTGTGTGTGTGTGTGTGTGTGTGTGTGTGAATGAGAGAGAGAGAGAGGGGACTCGTTGCCGCCATTGCGTGAAAGTAATCATAGACAGTCAGTCCCTGCCTTACCCCCCCCCCCCCCCCCCCCCCATACTAACAGAGAGAAGGTACCGATCCCGAAAGACATTACTACTGCCGTCTTCTTTACCTAAACACTTGGATGAAGAACCAGGCGGCTTCACGTTCTACAGCAACGGGAGTATATTGTGTCACTTGCTAGCTGCGCCTATTTTATTTTATTAAAAAAAAAAAAAAAAAAAGTGTCAGCCGTCTCGTTCCCACACAACACAGTGTTCACTCTCCGACACAGACTTCCCTGTAACAGCAAGAGCGTTATCTGCCTGTTGTGTCCACGTGCGCCACCGATAAGCAGTGCAGGCCCAGGCCAAATTCAGGTTTCCCTTAGAGAAAGGCTACATTATGCGGCGCTACTCAGCGGTATCAGCGGGAACAAGAGGCTGAAGAACAGTAACGGAAACGGAGGTGGGGGGAGGGGAGGCTGAGGAAGACAATGCTCACTGATTACATTTTAAGCTGCCGGGTCACTCACTGACCCACGGCAAGTGTTGAGTGACTAAACTGGTCGTCCACGTGTGGGCCAGTCAGCCAGGCTGGGTAGAGAGGGAAATTCTGGCAGCACAAACTTACAACAAAAAAAAAAAGCCTTCATCCCTGGATTCCAACACCTTTGGAAAAACAACAGTTAATCTCTTACTGTTCCTTCCTTCTTTTTCTAGCATTGTTTTTATAGGGGGCGGCAGCAGCGTGCATGCAAACAGTGTGTGTGTGTGTGTGTGTGTGTGTGTGTTGCTGGTGTGTGTATGTGTGTGTGTGTGTGTGTGCGCGCGCGCGCGTGCGCGAGAGAGAGAGAGAGAGAGAGAGAGAGAGAGAGAGAGAGAGAGAGAGGTCTTTTTGAATCTATGCATGTTACGTTGCTTTGCACACCCACGTATGTGTGCGCGCGCGAGCGCGCGAGCGCGCGCGTGTGTGTGTGTATGTGTGCGTGTGTGTGTGTGCATGTGGTGTGTGTGTGTGCGTGTGCGTGTGTGTGTGTGTGTGTGTGTGGGTGCGTGTGTGTGTGTGCGTGTGTGTGTGGGTGCGTGTGTGTGTGGGTGCGTGTGTGTGAAATAACACATGTTTCAACATGCAAAACGCATCACAGACCCCCCCCCCTCTCCCCCCCTCCCAATCGTTCAGTTTGTAACTTTATGAGTAGAGTAAGATCGGCTGGGCAACGAGATGCATAGCCCCCGGACACCCTGTACAGTAGATTATCTCCCTTACACTGGTACGCTCGTACGTAAGGAAAGCGAGTTTCATGACGAGATGGGGCGAACTGTTCCCACTCCATCTTTGGTTGTTCGAAGACCGACGTCTGTGAAGAACTAAGCCTGACACAGGATCTTTATTGATTTTTCTTCCCGTACGTGGTGTCAGGATAGACTGTTTGTCGGCTCGGCAAAATGCCAGCTGTGTAAAATTAGAAACAAGCAGCTATGCATTTCCGGGTTGTGGACACTGTCGGAGTCCATCCTAAACTAGCCACGCTAAGAACCTCTATGGTGGACCAGGCGTGTCGATAACCCGGAAGAGAAACATCTTTTGTTTCACCTTCATGTCTTTGAAGAACTGGTGTGCATGGGCTTGAGCGACCAAATCAAAGTGCACAATTCAGATCGATCTGATATGCATGCATCAACCCCACGGCCACATCCACCACCACCACCATCAATCCCTACCACCCCCCTCCTCCCCCCAACACACGCGGCAGTTCTAAAGGAGAGCCTCTTGGCAAACTGGAACACAGGCGAAAAGGCAGAGGTCGCTGACAAAGAGTATCACCTGACAGGTTGTATCGCATCAGTAGTTTTGTGCGTGCTCTGAAAGGTTTGCTGATGTCCCAGAGTTATTGCTCGGAAGCATGTAGGGTACTGCAATTTGCTTGAATATTCTGGAGGATTTTTTGTAATTTAAAATAGTGGCTGACTACGGGCTGCTCTGTCTGGGTCCTAATCTTCTCGTCGTTAGTATTACATGAGCATATTATGCCACGTATTGGCGCATCAAATAATTCAGAGAGAGAGAGAGAGAGAGGAAAAGGATCTTCCATTGCTTCCAGCTAAAACCAAGCCACTAATGCATGGGGGTTACACACAGTAATTTCATATAACGCATCATTTTTTTTTTTTTTTTCAAAAACAGAACAAAGCAATATGGGCACATATGAACTTTGAAGTATCAATATGAGACACACACACACACACACACACACACACACACACACACACACACACACAGAGAGAGAGAGAGAGAGAGACCAAATACTTAACGTTGAAAAGAAACAGTAGAATGAAATTGAAGCTTGTTTTCTTCCTTTGCTCATACACCTCAGCGATCACTGTTATCAAAGCCAGATCTGATACAACCTGTTCTGACCAAACACTTAACCTCTTGAAATAACCCATCGAGCAAAACACACATGACAGAGAGAGAGAGAGAGAGAGCAACCTTTACCTTGAAATCCGGCCCACAATGCTCTGCAGCCTGAGAGTCGCTGACACTTGCATACACTACTGACTTAACGCTGGGAAGAAGACTGAGCGGAAGCTCTTACCAACGGATTAGTTATACATACTGTGTGAGTGTGTGCGTGTGTGCGGTCGGGGGGGGGGGGGGGGCGTGATGTTGAATAACTGTTCTGGATGACAGAACAAACTTGTTTTGCCGTTTTTTTTACTTTTGAAAGGGGGGGGGGGGGGGGGTATGTATTGGGGGAATACCGACCTGTTGATTGACCGCTGTCATTGATATTATGGGATGGGCGTAGAAAGAGGGGTGGGATGGGAAGGGGTGGGGTGGGGGTTTCACTTGATGAACGGTTTGGCCAGTAGTGTTTGCCCATCGTAGGATGATTGACGGGTTTGCAAGCCTGTAACAGTTGCTACGCTTGATGTCCAGTGTTTGTCCAGGAGTGATAGCAAGTACCGTCATATCAGTCTGTAAGAGTCATACAGCTCCAAAGATCGAGATGATAGTGTGTGTGTGTGGTGTGGTGTGGTGTGGTGTACATGGTGTGTGTGTGTGTGTGTGTGTGTGTGTGGTGCTGTTGTTGGCGGTGGTGGTGGTGGTGTGTGTATGTGTGGTTTGTGTGTGCATGTGCATGTGCATGTGTGTATGCGCTTGCGCGCGTGTGTGACAAGCGGACATAGCCACGGTTCATATCAACTTGATCTATTACAACTGATCCTGCTCCTCCTACTTGTTGCTCAGAAGGAAAACATGCTGACGAGGGAATAGTGTCACTGTGTACAACACAAACGTATTAT
The DNA here is from genome assembly GCA_016801955.1 of Conus betulinus. Lineage (NCBI taxonomy): Eukaryota > Metazoa > Mollusca > Gastropoda > Neogastropoda > Conidae > Conus > Conus betulinus. Next base: position 28,731 of record JADBJO010015664.1, read on the forward strand.
CTCCTTGGGTTGGTACACGATTATGTTGTTTGGGGTGAAGGAATGTCAGGATTTTAATGATGATTAGAAAGTGGAAGAGAGAATGCGTTGCACATAGCTGTAGCCAGCATTACGACTTGTCACACATGCACATCAATCCACACTTGCGGTAAATATAAACGATAATATTCATCTCTCGCAAAATAAGACAGAAGAATCGTTTCACATGTAAGGAATGTGTCACCGCACGGCATTGAGTCACATGCAGTTTGAAGAAGATTTTGTTGACAACAAGGTGCAGTTTCTGGAAATATTCACTCGTTATTTTGTGCAAAATGTGCGCAAGGATGAGAAGAACGCTCGCAATTGGAGCATCCAAAGATTCTATCTAATCTGCAGGCAGAGACGGCGATCGTCACGGGTGAAACGTACGTAGACCATGAAGGGGAGACCGCGTGACGTCACGAGCGTCATGACCAAATCGTCCTCCTTTCTAAGAAGTGACTGCATGACCATCGGTGAAGGTCAGATGCCGAACGCGTACAGCGGGTAAGACAGGGTCGCCTTTGCGGAGGAGAGACTCGGTCATAATTGCCTGCTTGAACAAATACTCGTGAGGTATTGCTTGAACAAATACTCGTGAGGTAGACAGGTGCTTTCCAACCATGGGGTCATCAAGTAGAAAAAACACATTGTAAGCCCTGTAGCGCTGTAAGCAGCTTAATTAGCTGGTATAAAGCACCGCGCGTTATCTCGTGGGAGTGGCTGATAGGGGATAAACAAGATGCAAAGCATATACACGTACTCCCAGTTTACCTTCCTGAAAAACGTCACAGTCAACGATGCGTTATAACGTATTTCGTCACTGAGATAAACTGCCATTTCTGACAGTGTGCATGCGGTTTAACTCGTTATAGCCGTTTGTAACGGCTATTCTGGTAAAATAAAACATCGGGCATCATCCGTGACACATAATGAACATACGTACAAATTTTTCAGAAAGATCGGCCCAGAAGTTTGTCTGGAGCGAGTTGAACACATTTTGACCATGGACAGACACACAGACAGACACACAGACATACAGACAGCATTTCTTCGTTCCCTTGTAAACTGCTCCATGTTCTATAAGAACTGGGAGTACAACAAAATGGCAAGTTAGGAGACAGCCAAAAGGTGCAATGACTTGCCATCTGTGATCAGTGATGTTTAACAGCCAACAACGCATTAATCAATGGGCATCAACAGCTGAATCTTTTTTTTGTAAGTGAAGACGTAGGCACAATCAAGCAGTTTGTGTGCATACAAAAAAGGTATAAGATATAGCTTAATCCGGTGAAGACAATAGTAAAAAAAAAAAGAAAGAAAAGAAAAGAAAAAAGAATAAAAAGAGAAAAAATCAAAGAAATACTAAATAACTGTACCTATTTACATCCCAGTGCATTTTAGTTGGAGAAAGTTATCAGAAAAAATTATACATACATACATACATATATATATATATATATATATATATATATATATATATATATATATATATATATATATATATGTGTGTGTGTGTGTGTGTGTGTGTGTGTGTGTGTGTGTGTGTGTGTGTAGATAAACAGGATTGACTACAGCCTCCATCCTAGGACTTTATTGCAAAGTTTTCATCTCTGGCTTGATCGTTGGACAGGCTAGATATGATAGATAATGAAAAAAAAAAGCATTAGGCAAAAGACAATGCATATATAAAAGCGCGCGCGCGCGCGCACGCGCGCACACACACACACACACACACACACACACACACACACACACACACACACTTGTCTAATATCACGAATAGTGGATAGACGTTAAATGAAAACACACACACACACACACACACACACACACACACACACACACACAACACACACACACACATACACACACACGCGCGCGCGCGCGCGCGCCACATGTGTGCAAAGCTAATGTACAATCTACATGAAATAGCCCCTCATCTAAACTGTTCCACACTACTGGTCTGCGATTTAGACACTACTGTTCAAACACCTCTCGCATCTCTGCACGCATCCCCTGATGAAACACACACTCTCAAACCTGAGCCGAAGGTGAATCCCCGTACAAAAGACACCAAGACAGCAAAGGGGAGGGTGGGAAAGATGGGTGAAGAACTGCAAACAGTAACAATAACAACGATCATTCAAAATACAAACAAAACACACAAAGCAAGATGTAAAGTAACGCTATTTAATGGACTGTACGAAACAAACTACTAAATTTTGTGTGTTTATGTGTATTTTGAGTCATTTTCAGTAGCGCAACAGTCTGTTTCAGTGTTAAATCACAATCATTACCATCACCATCACCATCAACACTATCAGCAGCATCAGCAGCATCTTCATCATCATCATCATCATCATCATGATAACATCAATCGCAACAATACAACACTGAGACAGTGAGGGGGATTGGAGGGGGGGGGGGGGGGGGGAGGTGAGAATGAAATGGTTACTTTTGCATCATGATTGGCAACGACATGCGATTATACTAGAAGAAGAAGAAGAAGAAGAAGAAGAAACCAAGAAAGAAAAGAAAGAACTAGGATCCATGAATATTATAATGCTGTACAGATTTCTTTGTTCGGTTTTTGTTTGTTTGTTTTTTTTTACCGAGGGCCCACATGGCCGACGTTCCTGTTTTGAAAAGGATAAAAAGTGGAAGGGGGGGGGGGGGGGAGTATGTGGCGGAGGGGGCCGTCCCAATAACGCTGAAGCAATACCCGGAAAGAAGGGAAGTGTGTGCAGTCACACCGTGCGTGTCTTGTCACACGTGAGCCCCGACAGACTGGGTGGGTGACAGGGGTGTTTGTTCAGTCACACATGGCGTGTTGTCCCACGGAGCCCCGATAGACTGGGCTTTAGGGGTGTTTGTGGTAAGTTCTGCATCTGGTGTGCACATGGATGATGTGAAACATCTTGCATAGCTCAGTCACCCACCTTTGACACACCTCTGTCCAACGGTTGGTCAGGCGCACTACAGCCACAGACGATGGTGTCATAGACATGACGGGCTAAGTGACGGGCAACTGCATGCAACTGAAAAAAAAAAGAAAGAAAAAAAGATACTAAGCATATAAACGTACTCCCGATATATCTTGAATACGTGTGTCCAAACTGCTTATAAATCGGCCAAGTACTTTCTGAGATATTCCATAAAGAAGTAAAAACCGTTTTGGGCCGTTACAGCCGTGAGCAACGGCTATTCTGGTAAAATAAAACATCGGGCATCATCCGTGACCCATATTGAACATACGTACAAATTTTCAAGCGCAGGTAACTTGAGCATGCTGGTCAAATGAGCACCACGATTTTTAGACAACCAATGAGGAGCTGCGTATTTTTTTGCATCTGGCCTGAAGCAACTTCCTTTCATCATGTCATGGCTAAAACAGGAGGCTGGAAACTTAGCGGGTAAGTATCTTAAACTAATTTTCGTCATTTTTCACCATCTGATCATCAGATCACACAAGTCTGGTGCTCGAACAGCTGAGCTATTTATGGATTCTGCATCCCCCTCCCCCTCCCCTTCACCCCTCGACGTCCACGTCGGCCATGACACACAAGGCAAGCGAGTCGAGTTGGCAAATTGTCTCTCTTGGTTGTAGTTGAAGTGGCCTTGTGCAACAGTAACTTGGGGAAAAATTAAGAATGAAGTTCCTTTACATAAGCATGAACCACACACACACACACACACACACACACACACACAAAGCAAAAGAAAAGAAAAGAAAATCTGTTGCGACTATCTTAATCCAAAAATGTTCAAGTACTAGCAAAGGGTACGTTTGTTATCCGTGGTTATGGTTTGTTCACTTAATTGTCAAAAGATTAATTTTTCATTTTAAAAAAAAATCAGTTACTTAAGTAACCTGTTTTGGGAAGCGTTAATGTATCAGTGTCAGTTTACCCCATGCTCATCGTGTTCATCAAGGGTTGACACGACGATACCGCCACCCCTACCAAACACACACACACACACACGCACACACGCGCGCGCGCATGCAAAATATGCGTGCAACGGGTAGTGTGTGTGTGTGTGTGTGTGTGTGCGTGCATGCGTGCGCGCGCGCGCGCGCGCGTGTGTGTGTGTGTGTGTGGAGGCTTGGTGCGTAATGTCCTTATTGAACCCAATGTCTACATGGAAAGATCACGTTGTGGTTGGCACACAAAGTCATAGTCACAGTGAGCGAGTTCGATCATTGAACCGAAGTCGGAGAGCGCAGTCAACAGCCTACTAGTCTTGACACCCTTGCCCCTTAAGGACTGGCCATCACTGTGACCGTGACACACAGGGTTGGATCAGGTTATGTGGGGTTTGACGGCGCGGCGGGGGGGGGGGGTTCCTCTATCTCAGCTGGGGTGTAAGGGGCCACGTGCCAAATATGCCATTTTGCCAGCTGGGGTGGGGGGGGGGGTGGGGTGGGGGTTTCAAACATTCGTCTGTGTGGACAATCTTAATTCGGCTGTGGTGGCTCAGCAGCCGGCAGTGGCCAGTTCTCAGTCTGAAGAGGATTGTTTTCTAGTATCTGTGGAACTGATGGATTTGGATCAGCACTACCGTTAGCTCCCAGAGTTCTATTCTGCAGGTTTTTGTCAGTGGCTGTGGATGATAGTTTTGGCCTCTTTGAAGGTCACCGGGTGGCTGAACTATTCCACATTGCTGTCTGCCTTGGACAGAGCGTCAGCTTTCTCATTCCCAAATCATCGATTTGAATTTGAGGATGGATATGTTAGATTTTTTTTTTTTTTTTTTTTTTTTTAAAGTAAAAGGAAAAGCGAAGCAAATCTTTCTTTCTAACACACACACACGCACGCACACGCACACACACACAAGCACGCACGCACGTCGCACGCATGCATGCACGCGCGCGCGCGTGCACACACACACACACCACACACACACACACACACACACACACTGATGGTGACCACCAAACTTTCGACTCATATTCATTCTGAATGCTTCCACGTTCCAGGTCCTAGGTTTCAGTTTCAGTTTCATCAAAGAGGTGTCACTGCGTTCGGACTCGACTCGTCCACATCCGCAAAGTTTTGAGACCACACTGCGCATGATTTCAAGCTGATGGAAAAAGGAATTAGTGACTAAGATGAGAGAATTTATGTCTCTTGGCTTCGACTTAGCAGATGTCTGGCCTACGCATTTGCCCTACGCGCTAGATCGACCTTGAAGGCCCTACTAACATTGGCTGTGCCATCGTTATCATGTGTGTGTGTGTGTGTGTGTGTGTGTGTGTGTGGTGTGTAAGTGCATGGACACAAATACACACTCACGATCACCATCTGTGGACAGTTCAATTTACACACATGCATCACCCCACTGATTCACATCCCCAGTGCACACACGTGCATGGACTGGAGACCCTGAGCAATTTAAAGTCTGATCTCGGTTGACATATGGTTGATCGTTTGTGTCTGTTATTGGAAAGGCCCAGTATGAGTCTTACCCAATCTTTGCAGTGTTGGCCTTCAGATTACTCCAGTGTTTGCTTGGTTGGTGATGTTTCTTGCTGTTCGCTTAAGTCTGATGTGCGGCCACTTCCTCTCTTAATGTTCAGATCTGAGAGATGGTCTATGGTAAAGTGGCTTTACTCTTGTTTGTTGTGGGTGATTCTTTAGATTTTTTTTTATCACATCAGATCGGCCGAGCTGTAATCCAGTTCTTATCGTTGCCTTGCCAGCCAGTGTGTCCACTCTCTCATGTCCTTTAACTCCTGCATGTCTGGGCAGTCCATCCATGTGAGTCTCTCTGATGGAAGGTTGCGCATTAAGCTTACTTCATGCCAAGCAGGGCTTTCTGTCCACTCTACACTTTTTGAGGTAGGTTCATGGAGTCAGTCAGTATCATGGCTGTTGAGTTTGGAACTGGCCTGTGGATGAAAGCAGTGGAGTGCTTGTGTCACTGCATCTACCTCCATCGTTAGACTTGAAGTTGTTAAACTGTTATGCACCATTGTCTACCTCGAGAGTTTGGCCCTTTTGCTTCACTGTGTATCCCCAGCCTGATTTACCTTTGGCGACAGAACGTCAGTGTATATAACAATGTCTTTGGTGTGTCAAGGTTTCTACATGCATCTGAATTTCTACGTTGGTTTTGCCTTCTGGTCATTCTCAACAGTGTCTTCCAAGTTCTTGAACGACTGGTAGAGGGGTTTGAAGTGATCTGCCAGGTACCCTCCATCTCCCCACCTTTATTAAACTTATGTTTAAAAAAAAAAGTACCAACAGAGCTAAACCATAACAGAACACACTACATTCACAGTGTTCAATGAGAATATTTGTCTCTGGAAAATGCAGGCATGTAAACATCAACCACGCGGGCAGCTGTGTAACAAATGCAATACTGTTCAGCTCATCTGCAGAATTTGGTGGGGGAAGAGAGAGAGAGAGAGAGGAGAGAGGAGAGAGAGAGGACAGAGAGAGAGAGAGACGAGAGAGAGAGAGAGCGAGGGGATTCTATGTCGGAAAAATCATGCACACTTCATGCAACAAGCACCAAATTTGGCCAGATATGGCCAGTTTTATGTCCTGAACAAAACCTGATTTAGAGCCACCATGAAAAATTTGTATAAACGCGTTTTGGGAGGCATTTTTCAAAATGGCTGAGACAAAAATTGGAATATATTTTGCATAATTGTTCATTTAATGCTACAAACGCCAAATCTGGCTAGAGAGAAGTGACAATTTCATGCCTTGAACATAACCAGATACAGGTCTATGTAAAAAAAAAAAAAAAAAAAAAAAAAGGAAAAGAAAAATTTGTGTATTTGACAAATTTCCAAGATGGCCGCCAGCTAAAAAGGGAGTTGTATGCTGTATCCGTCAGTCATTCATTTTCACCCATAACACCAAATAAGTTTTAAAAAAATAATAATAATAACAATAATAAATAATAATAAATAAATGAATAAATAAATGAAATAAAATAACATAGGTAAATAAAGACTATAAAGAGATATAAATGAATAATCAAATAAAAGAACAATTTTAATGGGTGGTGATGGTGATGATAGTAGTTATGTGTGGGTGAGTTTTAGTTGTATGTGGGGGGTGTTGGTAATGACAGTAATGATTGGAAGAGAATGGAAATGAACAATGGGTGGTAAGATATCGTTAGGAGGGGGGAAAAAGGGGGGAGGGGCACAGAATATGGAGGGGGGGGGGGGGGGGGGGGGGTGTGGAAGCGGGGAATGGGGGAGGGGGAGAGAGAAAGAGTTCATAACTCTCCTCCCACACAAACGGTATGTTTGGGGGGGGGGGGGGGTGGGGTGGGGGGTGAGAAATTCATGCAAATAGTGTTGGTTTAAACAGTTTTATTTCCCATGAACATACTATAAACACACATTGAACACAAAGCACACTTGCCAGGACAACAAGAGGACTCTTATATACAGCCCTGGCAGTGAGACTTGCAGACTAAACATGTGGACGAATGGCGGCCTTGCTAATATGCAAATAGTGTGGTGGGGGGAAAAAAAAAAAAAAAGGGGGGGGGGGGGGGGGGGGGGAGGGAGGAGAGAGGAGGGGGGAAGAGAGGGGGAGAGTATTATGGGGTGAATTATGGTCAAAAGAGGTGGACTAATTGTGGGGGATTTTCACACACACACACACACACACACACAATACACTACATCTATATATATATATATATATATATATCCAAAAGAAATATATATATATTTTTTTTTTAATGATGATGATGATCATTGTCATAAGGGGCTAAACAATGATATAGGACGTTGATCATTGTCATGAGTGAAATCACATGATAGCATTGGTATGATAATGCTAATGAGCAGAAACTGGAAATGTCAATGACTGATGAATAGTGACCGTTGTCTTAAGTGAAATCAAGACTGTCTTAGGTGAAATCAACACTATCACACACACACACACACACACACACACACACACACACACACACAACACACACGTACGTATACACCACAACATATGTACAAACCATCATTCCACACACACACACACACACACACACCAACACAACACACACACACACACACACACACAGGGGGGTTTAAATGAATATATAAATAATGATAATAAGCTTATTGGGTGATGGCCATTTGATAACAACAGTGCTACAGGATGATAATCATTCTTGTTACTACAATTAACAAAAATGGGAACCTTGATGGGTGATGGTCATTTGATAACAACAGTGCTACAGGATGATAATTATTGTTGCTACTGGAATCATAACTGCGATTAAAGGTACTATGGGATGCTAATCATTGTCACAGGTGAAATGATGTTGGTGGCAGTAGTATAATGATGCGTGGTTGGGGGGGGGATCAATGACTGATGGGTGATGATCATTAGAGATCAACAGTACTGTAGGATGGGTCTTCTTCCTTGTTCACTTAGGTAGGAAACTTGGAGGCACTGGCGAAGGCTGCTGTTTGGTGAAGGCCCTCCAGTGGTCAATAGGGCTTTCCCTTCATCGGTGTGTTGGCAGGCTAGGTTGTTGGGCTGTACTGAATGGATGATTTGAAGACTTGCCATTGTGGAATATAGTGGACATGTGATGTCTCAGTCTGGAGTGCCCTGTCCTTAGTCTCACGAAGGTCTGATCTGGGCATCCTGTAGTGTCTATCCCTCTTGGTTGAAGTAGGATGCTGCTCAAGCCATCTGCCTTTTTGATTTTTGGTTCTCCTTGATAATACTTTTGATTTTTTCAAAGGAGACTTCCTGTTCTACTTGGGGCTGCTGTTCTCCTTCCTTTGCCAAATGGTCAGCTTCCTCATTCGCCGTGTATATTGCAGTATGAAGGTGATCACTGGATGACAGTATTTCCAGTGACTGATGGATGGTGAACATTTGGGATCAGCAGTACTTGTAGGGTGAGGGTCATTGTCATGTAGGTGGAGTATGTAAGCATTAGTAAAATAGTGCCAGTTGGGGGAAATAAAGGAAGATATCCAATGACTGGTGGGTGATGGTCATTGTCATAGGTGAGATACTGTAGGATGATGGTCATCTGTGACAAGTGAAATAATGTGGGTGGCATTCGTATAATCCTGCTGGGGTTCAGAACAGGGTGGATGGGAGGAGGGGTGGGGTGGGGGGGTGGGGTGGTTGACTGATGGGTGGATGATCATGGATCATTCGAGATCAACAGTACTGTAGGATGATGATCATTGTTATATAAGTAAGTTGGATAATGTTGTCGCATTAGTGTAATAATGTCGGTTGGGGGAATGAAGGAGGTAAAACAATGATTGATGGGTGATGATTATTGCCATGGTGTGAGTGTGTGATTTCACAGTAGTGTGGGATGATTGTCATTCACAGAAGTGGGAATAGTATACTGGCCTTAGTATGTTAATGCCAGTTGGGGGGAATAGAGGAAATGATCTATGACTGATGAATGATGATCATTATCAAAAGTGAGATCTACAGTACTACGGGATGATGATCATTGTCATAAGAGAGATAATGTGGTGACATTGGTGTAAATAATGCTGGTTGGGGGGGTGGAAAAAAAGGAACAGGACTGATGATTGATGTATTAGTTTGATCATTCCAGCTCTTTTCCCTTCCCACGACCTCTCCTCCATCCCTTTCTCTCTATTCCCCTTCCCCCAATTTCCCAATCCCACCTTAGTTATGCACACCCCATGTACATATATAGCATATCTATAACATCACATGTCGAGAGGACTATATATACCACCAACACTATCTCCACCATCCACGTATGCATCCTCATAGGACACATTACGACAATGGTGTTGATAGAGGATATATATATATATATTATATAATAATATAATATATAGTACAGTTTTTACCCTCATACAACACCTCAAGTGCCCCTTCAGAGAATAAGGACTCCTCACACTACCACTCTCTTTATTTTACACACTCTCAAAGCTCCCTTCCAAACAAAAGACTCCTCTACACCTCTCTCTTTTTCTCTTCTCTCTGCTTCTGTTTGTCTTTTTCCTCTATGGCCTCTCATTTTTCCTCGAGGTGAACTGAAGGGGATGGACCCATCGACTTTTCCGTTTTTCCATTACACCACCACACCCACACCCACCCCCCGCACCCCCCCCAAAGCCACCCCCCCACCCCATGGAGTGCAGGCACGCACACCTAACACCACTACAGACGCAAGCACCACTCACGCAGGCCTGCATGCCATCAACGCAGGCCAGCTGCCTCACACACAAGCACCCCCAAACCCCCCCACACAACACTCCGCCAACGCACACGCCACTGTATATAAACAAGATACATACTGCTGGAAGCTGGACCACAGGCAACACTGCCGGCCACCACCACGAGAGGGAAGCAGACAGACATTAATAGTGCTGGACTTTGGCCGAAGGCTTTCACCAAGGAGTGAACCCATAGCTCTTCTGACCCCATCAACTTCACCATTATGGAGTGTCGCAAACAAAAGTCCATAGTTGGATGAAAAAAAAAAAACTCCCCCTTCCTTCTCCCCCGCCGCCGGCGCTCCCCAGCAGTCGTGGTAGTCGAGTGCAGCACATCAGAGTTCTGCAGCATACGTTCAGGAATTCCACAGGGCCTCGGGTCTCGGAACGTCATTGTTTTAGATATACATCACCGACTTCCCAGAGCAACTCACTGCGCGGACCAGAGCACTCTTCCACCTGACGACTACCGCCGTGTACAGGGTCAGGACATCAGACCATGACACAACCCGACTGCAAGAAGATCTGCCATCGGCTTAGGAGCTTTGGGAGAGAAAGCTGGGAGTGTCATTCCATCCAGGCAAGTGTACCACCCTCCCAGTGCGGACCCATAAGAGACAGCCCTTTCACCAGCACGTCCCAACTGCACGGACAGACACTCCAGACTAAGTGACGTAGGCCAAATACCTCGTTTGGGGTGACCATTCAAACAATCTGTCATGGGACAAGCACATTGACATCATTTGTGCTAAAGCCAATAGACCCTAGGCTTCGTGCGGCGCAATTTTTGAGGGATCAGCACATCACCTCAACCTGAAAGATGACAAGCATACAAAAGCTATGTCCTTCAGCCCCATTTTTAGATACGTTGCCAGTTTGGGATTTTCCCTCATCTATGACATACATGTAAAACAGTCTGGAAGCGGTTCAGCAAAAGCAGCAGCCCGCTTTGTGGGTAAATTTGGATACCACAAACAGATCCCAGTCGTACACCAACCATGCTTGACCTGGATCCAGTGACAGCTTCCGCGGAGCCCTTCGCAGCGTCACACAGCAGCGTCAAAGATCCCTGCAGACTGGCCCATTTATGCTGGTATAAAACCTTACTCAATGATCCAAGTACCACTTTGACAAAGCCAAGATCCAACCTGCCCCTGTCAGACAGCGTAGGGGAGGAAATCACCAACATCGCGCCAGACGCGGCAGTGACCGCACTTGACTATCATGGGGTGCCTCCTCCCCAACACCATCAGAGGACTGGAACAATACTGAAGGCACGAGGGAGGAGTACGCATGCGTCCCATGAAGGAGGAGACGAGTCCGTGACTGATGGCCTGTGAATAATAGTAGTAAATTTCCCAAGATCTGTTGGTGTTTTTAACAGTAACATAATTTTAAGCTGCCAAGTGGTTACGGCTATTAGCGAAACAACTCGTGAAGACCTGATAGGCAAAATAGCCGTAAAAAGTATTGTACTAAATACGTTTTTGTTGGCTGTGGGTCTTGTCCCGCACTGTATCCGCGCACTTCCACGTCTGGCCCTGGATTTTGGGTGCTCTGCTTTACTATATCGAACTCAACCTCTTTTTCGGTGAGTGGATATTTTTGCCGTGCTTATTCGTCTACGGCCATAATGAGCCAGTACATCGAGTTTGGCATCGGCAGCAGGTACTGTTGCAATGTGGCCAACTTTTCACTTGTAAGAAGGTAGTAAAAGCACAACCAAAGTCAGGGCTAATGTGGACTGTGTGATTAGTGTGGTTCATGCTTCATGTCAGGCAATCAGGGTTTTGTTGCACAGCCTCTGAAGTGTCCCCCAGACGGACAGACAACTCACAGAATGCAACAGTTCATTGGCGTATTGACAACAGGTCATGACAACCATCACTGGCAGCGATGGATCATCAGTAACGTGACCCCAAAGCTCCAGCATGACGTCCCTGGCCAACGTTACAGAAAAAGATAAACTGAGGTCTGTGACAGGGATGTTGAAGAACGAAGAGGTGAAAAGAAAATTCAACGCCCATGCAAAACTATGGTGAAACATTTGACAAAAGGGAAAATCAGTCTTGCCCAGAGGAGCTAACACTCTTAACTAGTGACGACCCCGTGAGAGACGCTTGTCTAGCCATATAAACCAAGGAGCAGGTTAGTGAAGCCCAGAGGACAAGGACCCAAGAGGCCAGCACTAACCTGGCGTCGATCTTTAAGATGCGAAACCAGAAAGTACAGCTCCAGACTGCATGATGCGGCGAAGCGAGCGAGGGACAAAGTCATAGCTTAAGAAGATTTCTTCGCCACAATATTTTCTGAAAATCAACTCTAATCACGCACGTGCCCCAACCGAAAGACTGGCGAATCCTGCTGCATGAGCAAGAGCACCACCCGCACCCCAGGCCACACAATGAGAGCTCTTAAGAATAATCCTTCGCAAAAAACAAGTCTGCCAGGGATGAAACATTAAAGGCATTCATTAAAACAAGAAAGGAAGGAGGACTGGACTCACGAGTCTAGAAGGCAGGGACACCAGGTGTGTACAAAGGTCTCAGTGAGGAAAGACATGACCCCAGCTGAGCAGGGGAAACAGGATGAAGATCTGTATAAAGAAATGAAGAAGAAACGGGAAGAACTCCAAGGCCTTCCGGGGAGCAGCAGAGCTCGAGATGGTGAGAAGAAGAAACGGACAGATTGTACAACATAGGGAAGTACCTCACAGACAACGGAAACAAGAAGGAAGAAGCTTGAACAAAACGCACATAAGCTGTACATAATTTAAACTTTTCTTCTAGTCATGGTGCAAAAACCATAAAATTATTTCCTCTTCTAGTCACTTGGTGAATGATAAAAAGTCTTGCGTGTTTGTTGACACCACTCAACTTGATTCCTTACTAAACAAAAGAGCAGAACTACAAGCAATGATAGAAATCCATGAACCAGACTGTTTACAGCCATCACAGAAAAGAAACCAAAGACCTGTCGTTGTGCAGTACAAGAATCAGAGATAGTCATCTTGGTTACAATCTTTTTCACAATCTTGATACGAACGGTAGGGGAGTGGCACTTTATGGTTAAAAGTAACAAATGAACCCTCGTTGTTGTGAAGATCGGAACTCTGATTTCCAGGAGCCATTGTCATTCAATGTCAGTTGCAGAGAGGAGATCACTGACCCTGGGGTGTGGTGTATAGAAGCCCCAGTAGTACTGCTGAAAATTCAGGCAAATTGAATGACTGATTGCCAAAGGCAGCAGCACCTAAATCTGGGATTCGTGGGTGGCTCACCTTAGGGGGTACTCTAACATCTTAATTGAGTGACAGCACCTAAAGGGAATCTACTCACCTTGAAGTGAACTTAAACAGAAATTGAGTGGTAAACAGGATGTAGATCAGGATTAGACACCCCGCCTCCCAATTCTTGAAGATCTGCACGGAGGATTCATATCTGATTCAGCACCAGAGGAAACCTACCCGCATCAGAGAGGAACAAGCGCCTAGCCTTGTGGACCTAGTACGGGACAAACAGAGAGGACACAATCAGTGAAAATAAACATGTATGTACTGGCTTAATTAACCTTTCCCGTACGCTGTGGGCGTGAAACCACCCACACACATGGTTTTTGCTCTGTAACTCGAAGTAATTTTGATTCAACTTTCCTGAAATTTCATGGCTTTGCTCTATGATGTATCATACTACATACTCACCTGAAATTAGGGGGGGGGGGTTTTTTTGTGGGCATGAACAAAGAAATACATTAAACAATAAATGTACCAGTACGTCCGTGGGTGTGATCACACCCATACTCTCAAAGAACAAACCTTGCGTGCTGTATGTCGTGAGTGTGAGGCCACACCCATACTTACCAGAAGAAGAAAACCGTTCGCCCGCCATATGTTGTGGATATAAATAGACACTAAATATACAGTACGTCAGTGGGTGTGACTACACCCATACTCTCAAAGAACAAACTTTTGCGCGCTGTACGTAGTGGGTGTGAGGCCACCCATTACTACAATGAAAAAAAACCGTTTCGCGCCATATGGTCGTAGGACGTGTGACGTTCATTGACGTACGTGCAGACGGCTAGAGACAGAGGA
>JADBJO010015665.1:0-15823 GCA_016801955.1 Conus betulinus
TTCTTCAAACTCACATGCTTTGTCGGGATGGTCAAGGATGACGTCATCGGCTCGTGATGGGGAGAGTCGGTTGGAAGACACTTTGGCGTAGGCATAGTGGATGTGGGGGCAAGCAGAGACTGGCGTTGAGGCTTCCAGGCACGAAACGGGGCATGAGAGCCCTTGCGGTCCTCAGCCCAGTTGGTATGTAGTAGCAGACACGGCGGCGACACACGCTGTGACTGAAGCCTAAGTCCACTGCATGGAAAGGAGGAACGGACTGTTAGGGCGTTTTTTTGTCACTGGACGTTGTTTTAGCCCAACTCACTACCCAACAGTGTGGTGGTGTTGGATCCACGTGGGGGCTAGTGATTTTCATGTGTTATATTATCATCCGTGTTACCTCACTCGTGTTCAATCCTACACGCTGCTGTGGTAATCCAGCATTTTTGTGCTGCACACATTATAATCTATATCCTCAGTATTTTAAGGTATATTATCCTCTTTTTCATCTCACTCTTCTTATGCACAGATTACCATTCTTGGAGCATTTCTTACATGCTTGCATTATTGTTCATGTCGAATGACCAGTGTTAATAATAGCCTGTCTGTCTGCCTGTCCCTTCTCTTCACCACCCAACCCACCCTCCTCCTATTCTGCCAACCTTGCCCTTTCCCTTTCCCTGTCTCCTGTCCCCCCCCCCCCCCCCCTCTCTCTCTCTCTTTTTCTCTCCACAAGAGACTCTTCTATCTACTCTCTCGCGCCCTCTACTCTCTCCTTCTCCCCTCCCCGTCTATCGATTTCCCTTCCTCTCCTTTCTTCGTGCTATTTCCTCGCCACCCCCCCACCCCCCCCCCCCGTGCCCCCTCCATCGCACGATCCCGTCCCTCCTCCACCCTGCCCTAAGCCATATCATCTCCTTTCCCACACCTCCATCATCTCTAACGTTCTTTGCCCACCCTCTGTTCTACACTCTCACACCCATCCCCCACCTCCCCTCTCGTTTACTTCCTCCTCCCCCTCCTATTTCCCTTAGACCCACTCACATAGATACGCACACACAATCACGCTTACGCACCATATCTAGTATGGACTAGTCCGCATGCGATGACACACTCCTTACACAAAACTGAAACTGAAACACTCACGACACAGGATCTTCTATGCGCACATATACACAAAAAATGCATGCAAACATGCACGCGTACACACACACACACACACACACACACACACACACACACACACACACACGCACACAACACACGCTCGCGCGTGTGCATAAATTGGCACACACGTGCGTGTACACCCATATACACAGGCACACATACGCACTCCCATACACACACACACATACACTCACACATATGTAGACATACATATCCAGATGCAATGTATGCAGAAGCATGCTCACACAAGCTCACAGATCACACACACACACACACACACACACACACACACACACACACACACACACTGGTAAAACACACATGGACCGTGCCCATACATCCATGTACACACATATGCTCACACGCGTTCGCACCCACCACACACAGATACAATGATAATAATGGCACAGCCAATGTTAGGTAGGTACTCAAGATCTGACCAGCACGTTGGGCTAATGCGTAGGTCAGACATCTGCAGAGTCGTAGCCATGAGACCCTCTTCTTCAATTCTCTCACCTTAGTCATTTATCAATCTTCTTTAAATGATGCGCAGGCATGTAACGTGTATGGACTAGTCCGCATGCGATGACACCTCCTTAACAAAACTGAAACTGAAACTCACGACACAGGATCTTCTATGACACAAATAAACAGGACGTTACAAACTTCTTAATACAGAATCATTTATAAGGCAAGTAAAATGCCATTACAGGATCTCCCACAATGCATACAAACTTCATAATACATGGTCTATTATGACACAAATAAAGATGATGTAAGAGGATCTCACATGACTCACACGAACTTCATGATACGAGATCTATGATATGGTGAACTGTCCATTTTTGGTATAATCTTCTTTTTCTTTCCTCGTTGGTTTGTTTCAGTGATGGCGTTTAGGGCATGTGCAGACATTTGGGTGGGGGGGACGGGGTTGGGTTCAAAATATTAGAAGTCCGCTGATCAATGTCCACCAATAACAAATCATAGAGACCTGCATAGTGTGTGGGGGGTCACGGAAGCAGAAAAGAACTCAGTAGAAGTCCCATCTTACATTAAAAAAAAGAGGGACGGGGGATGGGGGTGCGGACAACACATAGACAGGATATCATGTGATAAATGTCAACAGCGCTGTGCTCAATCTCCTTCAGGGCTATGAATACATATATAAAAACAGAAAAGAGGATGGTTCAGTATACAGGAGACCTACCGGGTGGACCTTCATCTTTAGACTTGGCCAGCTTCAACACTGGACCTGCCATCAGAGAGGCAGAATGGAGGACGTCTATCGTCATCATCCGTCAGTCTCATGGGTGTCGTCTTCGTCGCCGGTCATGGTCATCATGAGAACATTCTGTCACAGTCCCTGCTTTCATCACTGTCGTCGCTGAAATTATTTGCTTCGATTTCTGCTTCTCTTACCGTCTCCACGTAATCTTTCATTTCCTTAATCTTCTACTTCCTTCCTCCCTTCTTCCTCTTTTTCCTTCCTCCTCCTCCTCTTCTTCCTCTTCTTCTTCTTCTTCTCCTTTTTCTTCTACTCCTCCTCCTTCTTCTCCTCCTCCCTTCTCCTACTTCTTTTTCCTTCTTGTTGTTCATTTGCTCCTCCCTTTTCCTCCTCCTTCTCCTCCCTCCTCTCCTCCTCTTCCTCCTACTTTTTCTTCGCCTGCCTTCTAATCACCCTTCTTCTTCTTTTTCTCCTCCTCCTTCCCATTCTTCTGTATCTTTTTCACCATGATTAAGCGTGTCCGTCTTTATTAATGTAAACAGGAAAACGCACTGTCGTGTGTGCGCAGGGTATGCATGTGCGCGTGCGTGCGTACTTGAGGGTGTGTGCGCGGGTATGTGTGTGTGTGTGTGTGTGTGTGTGTGTGTGTGTGTGTGTGTGTGTGTGTGTGTGTGTGTGTGTGAACGTGTGCCTCTGTGTGTGTGTTTTCCTTTATTTTGTGATCAGTTCATTTATTGTTTGTTCTTTCAATTTTGTTCGTCTTCAAATTTGTAATATGCGTCAATGTTGATGGAGAAACAGCTCATCCACACATTTTTTATGCATGTTTGAAGACATGTGTGTTTGTTAAAAAGTCTCGCGACTTTCAGCCGTCTGTCATGCGCAGTGCGCGCAGGTACTCGCTAGTCACGCTTACTCCCTTAGCGGGGCAAGCGCCGGATGAAAAAAAAAAGCATCTTTTTGGCTACTTGTTACCTTGGAATTACGATTGTTAATCTATCAATCAAACGAGCCACCTGCGCTCTTCACAGAAGTATACTACTGCCAATGTCTAAGATGGAATATAGAGTAAGAAAGTATAACGAAGGAATGAGGCTCTGATTGTAATTTATCGTAACAATGTGGATGCTACACACACACACACACACACACACACACACACACACACACACACACAAACGCGCGCGCGCACGCACACTCGCATACACTCACGGGCACGCGCGCGCATACACACACTCTCTCTGTCTCTCTCTCTGTCTCTCTCTCTCTCTCTCTCTCTCTCTCTTCTCTCTCTCTCTGTGTGTGTGTGTGTGTGTGTGTGTGTGTGTGTGTGTGTGTGTGTGTGTGTGAGAGCGAGTGTATGAGTGAGTGTATGTATGCGTGTGTGTGATTGTCAGGTTTTTACTAGACTATCACTTGTATACCTCATTTTGCATTCTCGATTCGTGAATGAATCTTTTCCAGAAATAAAAAGACATCATTTAAAATGCATGAATATTTAAAACAAAAAGGCAAATTAGATCAAATTCTTCTATGGGAGGCTTGTTGTACCTACTACAGGAATTGTTGATTCTGAATTGGAGGTGTGCAGAAATATCCATCACTGGTGTCATGAAAATCGATGAACAGGCACTGATCAGCTACTTCTCAGACAGTGGCGACTGTCAACAGGACAACGAATCGAACAAAATAATCGATCAGTCTTTTATTATATATGTTTACTGAGAATGAGTACAGTCTATAGTATTTTTTTTTACTGTGTATGCGTGAAACCGGCAATACCTAGATCTACCTACGTGGGAGGAAAATTAATGGACAAAACCCACCTTCACTGAAAAGTTTCACTGATTTTCAAAACACTTTAGTGACACGTTCACATGTGGTGAAACATTTTCAGGGTTATGACTGCACAAAACATCCGTTACTGCGAGTATCCTCGAGGACCTAGTCGCACACACATGCAATCGACTCTCGTCCTGTTTCATAACACCAAGTAGGTGCTGAGAATTAACCCCTGTAGGCTAGGCCTAGTCCTAGCCTAGTCCACTCTAGATGTCAGAAGTTGTTTTGTTGAAAACGTGGGCCAATGTTTTACGTAGCCTAAGATCATGACGCAAACCGAATGAAATGACGACACACCGGTTTCCTTTTGGATTCTAGACTCTGTACTTGAGTCAACGCCCATCTAGCGCTGAACTGGATGAAGATAAGTGATGCTCGATCATTTCGTTGTCCTGAATGTTGGGTGTCTTGTCTGAAGAAGACTAAGAGGTCGAAACGCATCGTCTTTTGACTCGTGATTCGTTTGTCTAAGTTTTTCGACGGAGCCTTATAAATAATTGTTAACTTCTTTGAAGTGAATGTCACAGCGCCTGTGTGCTACCATGCCTTCAGTCACTATGTTGTATTAGGGTTAAGGTTAATGTAAGGGTGTGGTTGGGATGAGGGTTACGTCACAGTTAGGGTTGGGTTAGGGTAAGGATTAGGGTCAGTGGTATCAAGACGGTGACATGTAGATCCGTTGACATATAGATCCGGTGACCTACAGACACGGTAACCTATAGAAACGCTCACCTGCGCCCAAGTCAAGTTCGACAGTATAAAGATCAAAGAAGCCAAAAGAAAATTTTGTATCATGATTCAAAAACCCGCCGTTACATTTTGGACAGCATGTCTAGACATATGATACAGTAACAGATGAAGTTTCCAAAAACTGTATTTCCAAAGGTTCCGTCGTCTGTCATAACTCTGAGTTCAGCCAGTCAGATCTATCTTTAATGAACAAGTGTTTGTGTCAGGATCGATGAAATCACCATTTTCAAATTTTAAAATGAATTGATCAACTTTTTCAAAACTACTATCATGTATAAATACGCTTCATGAGGTCAACGAATAAATCACAATGATCTAAAAAAAACATTCTTGAGTTATAAACGAGACTGACCTGGTAAAAGACTGTACACATGAAAATAAAGACTGACTGATTATTTTGTAGGATTTGTTGTTGTGTTTAATTGTGGGCACTATCTGAGAAAGGATTGATCACCCCTGTTCATCAACTTTCGTGAAAACAAGGATGAATATATCTGCACGCTTCCAGTTTGAAATCAACCATGTCTGTAGAACGCGCAAAACACTTTCCCATTTCAGTTTTTTTTTTTTTTTCTTTTTTTTTCTTTCCTATTTCAAACATTGATACATTGAAAGGATGTTTCCATATTTTTGTATTTGTGGAAAACGTCCGCCACCCAAAACACACAGACATAAGAAATCAACTGTATTGTTCTTTTTATTGATGCTATTAAGTACCATAAAAAAAATAACATTTTCCCCTGACACCAACACTCTACGAAAAACAAACAAGCAAACAAACAAGCAAAAAGACAGGAGACTAGGAGACTAGAGAAAGGTGACTAGAAAAATTAGTGGCAGGAGGAGGGGGGGGGGGGGGGGGGGGGAGACGAGGAACAGAAAAAAAAAACGTAATAAGAATGAACAGAGGAGGGGTAATTAAAAATAGTGGAATGAAGAGTATAATATAAGACAATAAAGAAACACCAAGTTGAGGGCGAAAGGGACGCAGACTACTGTGAAAAAAAAAAAAAGGGGGGGGGGGGGGATAAAATCATAATAGGCTGGAACTGAGCATTCGTCTGACCATGTGTCAGGTCATGTGGTACTGTGCGGCATTGTGGGGTTGGATTCCGTTGAAACTGGGCTGTGTTGAGGGTTGTTAGTCCGATTGGCAGTCCGCTGTTCCTGGCACCGTGGGGACTGACGGGTCTGGCAGCAGGCGCCAGCCCAGGAACTGTAGCACCGGCAATGATAGTCACGGAAGCGGGAGTCACGAACAGCGCACAGGCCGGACAGTCGTTGTGATTCCGTCTCGTTCAGAAGAGAGTCCCGGGCATTGTGAACACACCTAGAACACACCCAAACACACTGACACTAGTGACAGATCGTGCGTCATTATGGCGCGGCGTGGCACTCATTTGATTTCTGTCACGTCTTGATGCGAACAAAAGATGGTTTGAATGTGAAACATCCACTTTCCAGTTAGATATAGCGAAAAGCCAAAATGTCGCTGGCGTGTTATCATCAGATGATGAACTTGTAATTAAATCAGTTTCGAAATTCATCGCGGAAGCATTGAAAATTAGACAGATGAAGGGTAGTGAAATTTAAGATAATACATTATAAGAGATATCTGAATGAATATTATCATTCATCGCATGTTGAAGAGATCAGTAAAATACAATGTCATCATTTAATTGAGTGGATGGTGGTCGAGCATGTTGAAGAGATCAGTAAAAATACAATGTCATCATTTGATTGAGTGGATGGTCGAGTCAGTCTTAAGTTTTTTTTTTTTTTTGTTTTTTTTTTGTTTGTTTTTAACTTTACTGCATTACTCCTGTGCGTGAGTGAGGACATAACGAAATGTTACGAATTTATTTGTTTTTGTTAACTTTGGATTTGATACACACTAGGAATGAAAGTGTACTATTTGTTTGCAGGAAAGGAAGAGGGAAATGTTTTTGTTCTGTTACCTCTCCCCCCTTGTCAAAAGACCTCCTTGGTAATGACAATAAAATATCAAAGTGTAAAGAAACAGAGCTTTTTAAATGTTGAGTGTACCATGCTTCGTTACCAAGGTTCTCTGGCACTCGCTAGGGAAGCCCTGTTCTACCAGTATTTAGGTCTAGATGTCCCTTCATGACTGCACATATGGCATCACTACTTCATTGTCCCTCGACCCTCTTCCCCCTTAAACTAAGCTTTACCAACATGTCCTTTTTTAACTTTTATTTTACTTTGTTATCTTTATTTCTTTTTTTTTACATGTAACAGAACAAATACATCACAAGGCATTGGTTTCATCTTCCGTAAAGAAGTAACAAAACACACACACACACACACACACACACACACACACACACACAAAGAAGACCTGTAGGGAAACAAAAACGAAGAAGAAGAGAGGGCACACGAAAATTCATACGAGTTAACGTTCTCTTTTAAGGATTTGTGTACAGGACCATGAAAGTATAGGCCCTAATGATTCCATACGGCATCAAAATTGTTTTGATCGTTGTTAAATTAAGCATTGTCATTTCAGTTGAAATCAGTTGCTCAACTGATTCTGAAAAACAGACATATTTAGCTTTCGTTTCTGACCTCGAATAAAAAAGTAGTTCGTGTAATAAAGCCAAGACCTGCCTTAGTTTTCTTACGTGTTGATCCGCTGCAAAGTTAACAATGCCACATGTGATTTGATTTTCAACGAGGTTCTGCCTTTATGAATCAGTAACTTTTCCACATCCATCAGTCAAAAGGACGTGATCGCAGATTCAGAAAAAGGTTTGGGTTCAATCTGTCTCTTTACGACAGTATGGTCTGTTCATCGTGTTTGTCAGTGCTACAGCTTTCAATGCAATATTTCGATGCATTAGAGCCACAACTGTTTATCAAGAAGAAAAAAAATGTGTTTTGACTTTTTCATATTTTTGAAACATGGTTATGAAACATGTATTAGTTTTGGTTGATAGCAAAGAAAACAGTTGGCGCCCTGTCCACATCCAACCAGATTCCGCATGCCACAAATGAACAGCTAGCAGTCACAGACTGTGGTCTGAAATATTCCATACAGTGGAACAGTTTTCCGTAATACCATGGTGTTCTCACCACCAAGGGTGCAAAAAAAAGAATGCAACAGCACCCCCCAAACAGCCAGTGGAGGGTAGTAAACGAAACCAAACGAAAGTGTGGGAAGAAAAAAAAGTTGCTGAAAAACTAAAGATATTATGCAAATAGTATAAAAAATGTAGGGGACAATTTGAGCCTACGCTTGAGGATCTACCCAAGGATGCAAGGAAGATCAAAAGACAAACACACAGACGGACAGAAACAAATACAAGTAACCTCGATTTAATCAAAACGAAATTGGAAATGAAATGAGGCAGGGAACAGTGAACAGTAAACAAGTGGGGTAGTTTTTGCTCCCATAAGGAAAACCTAACACACAGTAACTTTTATTCAAGACTGGCACAGCCTTTAGAATTTGAATAAAGCCAGACAAATACAAAGACAAACAATCTAATAGTGAGGGGGGGAAAACAAGTGCAGGCCAACAACTAAATTGTCTTCATAGTAATGACTTGGCAAAACTTTGGATTTAAGGAGGGGGAAGGTAGAAGATGGAGAAACTGGGAACATGAAATTAAGAAAATATATTACAGATAATGAAAATTCTTCACTCGCTGCATAAGGGAACCATCACAATCCCCTTTGAAGGCAAATATATTTGTATTGCCTGCTCCGAGGCCTTTCGTCCGCTGGGTCGGAACTCATCAGGTAGACACGGCTGGTTGTATCTGCGCTCCTGGCGTCAAATAGAGACACACAAAGATTGCCCCCTACATTTTATACTATTTGCATATTATCTTTAGTTTTTCAGCAACTTTTTTTCCCTCCCACAATTTCGTTTGCTTTCATTTACTACCCTTCACTGGCTGTTTCAGGGGTGCTATTGGATTCTTTTTTGCACACTTGGTGGTGAGAACACCACGGTATTATGGGCTGTGGTGTGTCTCTGTTCCCTTATGCAGCTAGTGAAGAATTTTCATATCTGTAATATATTTTCTTAATTTCATGTTCCCAGTTTCTCCATCTTCTACCTTCCCCCCTCCTTAAATCCAAAGTTTTGCCAAGTCATTACTATGAAGACAATTTAGTTGTTGGCCTGCACTTGCTTCCCCCCCCTCCCCCCCCCCCCCCCAACACACACACACACACACTGTAGATTGTTTGTATTTGTCTGACTTTTATTCAAGTTTTAAAGGCTGTGCCAGTCTCGAATAAAAGTTATGTGTGTTAGGTATCCTTATGGGAGCAAAAAACTACCCCACTTGTTTACTGTTTATTGTTCCCTGCCTCATTTTCATTTCCAAGTTATATGATATAAACGTCCTATGATAAACAAAACAAGGAATGTTGTTATTGAATCTCCTACCATAGACATTACACACCAAGCTGCAGGTGTGTGGCAGCAAAAGGGGGTGAGATGAAATGGACACTGACAGAAATACAGTGCTCGTGCAATGGAAGGGTCAGAGAGGGTCAGACATCTATGGCAGCCAACCAAAGTCTGACCCCAAGGTAGACTGCCTTACTGTGGCACCGAGGGGTGAGGAGGGGGCAAATGGAAGTGCTCCCCAGGGAAAATATCGTAGGCAGATGCAGCAAATCTGGAAAATATTTCTGTTTTACTCTTATTTTGTTTTTTTTTCCATAATTCGAGTGACTTGTCAATGTAAATATGATTGATATGCTTTTCTTCTCTGTGAAGCGAGACAAATTTGCAGAAGTGACAGGTATTCTCAGAATATCTAGGGGGTAGTCCTGCTTCTGAAAACTTGTCAAAGCACCTGTAATCGTTACCTTTAAAACCAAACAAAGAGCCAGTTTCTGCATAGCACACACACACGCACGCACGCACGCACGCACGCACGCACACACACACACTCTTTCATCAAGAAAGCAGGGTTTCCATTACAAACTAAACATTTGGTTGAATGAGTGTATCAGGATCCAATTAGGGAAAAAAAATGAACGAATTGCATATCACTTCTCTGATCATGAATTGCAAAGTTGTCTAAGTAAAAAAAAAAAAAAAAAAAAAAAAAAAAAAAAAGGGGGGGTGTGTGTGTGTGTGTGTGTGTGTGGCGCGCGAGTAGGGAATCAATATTTGTATCCATCATTTCTTTTATTCAAAATACCTATGTGAGCTTGGGAAAGTTTTGTTTGATTAGTAACAGAATACCCCCAGATCTGTTTTCTTGTTTGAATTGCGACACATTGTTATGAAAGATACAAAGCTAGTAACATTCGCAGGGTCATAGCGCGTGCGCTCGCGCACACACACACACACACACACACACACACACACACACACACACACACACACACACACACACACACACTTTTAATAATTCAAGCTGTTTGTTTTAATGTGAAGCGCTTTTAAATACATGTTTTTCATTGAAAATAGATTGGCGAGAACTTCAGAAATCCAGGCAGTCTGAACAACAATCTGTTTTACTGCTACGTGTGAGCACATAGTTGGTACATTCTCAAGTGTCATTACAAATGAACTGCATTCTTTGCTTACTCTGTGTAGCCAACTGCTTTAGATCTCGTGTTTAAATCACTGTCTAGGATTGAGTTGCTATTAACAAGTACATTTAACAATGACATCAAGGTCCACCGATTATCACAAAGTTTAACTGACCCAGACATTGCTGGATTAGACCATGTAACGTAGGTTTGCTGAAATCAATTTCACTGTCGGTACGTACTCGTTGTTATGACGGTTGTGATGAAATCAATCACACTGTCGGTACTTACTTGTTGTTATGACGGCTGTGATGAAATCAATCACACTGTCGGTACTTACTAGTTGTTATGACGGCTGTGATGAAATCAATCACACTGTCGGTACTTACTTGTTTTTATGACGGCTGTGATGAAATCAATCACACTGTCGGTACTTACTTGTTGTTATGACGGCTGTGATGAAATCAATCACACTGTCGGTACTTACTTGTTGTTATGACGGCTGTGATGAAATCAATCACACTGTCGGTACTTACTTGTTTTTATGACGGCTGTGATGAAATCAATCACACTGTCGGTACTTACTTGTTGTTATGACGGCTGTGATGAAATCAATCACACTGTCGGTACTTACTTGTTGTTATGACGGCTGTGATGAAATCAATCACACTGTCGGTACTTACTCGTTGTTATGACGGCTGTGATGAAATCAATCACACTGTCGGTACTTACTCGTTGTTATGACGGCTGTGATGAAATCAATCACACTGTCGGTACTTACTCGTTGTTATGACGGCTGTGATGAAATCAATCACACTGTCGGTACTTACTCGTTGTTATGACGGCTGTGATGAAATCAATCACACTGTCGGTACTTACTTGTTGTTATGACGGCTGTGATGAAATCAATCACACTGTCGGTACTTACTTGTTGTTATGACGGCTACTGTCCCCGGCCCATGTGCGTGGATAATTGTAGTATCCCCAGTGGCCCCTGGGCATCAGCGCTTGACCAACGGCCAGTTTGGCCGACATGATCCTCCTGCCAGCAATGAACACACTGTGCCCGAGACCTCGGTCACACACCTCATTTGCATACTCTCAACCACAAACAAAACATGTGCACTCCATACGCTCACATCTACTCCATTCATTCAAAGGAGAGGCTGAGCAAACAAGAATTCACATTTTTTGGCTCCCTTACCAAAACAAAAAATCCCACAATAACAATCACCACCACATATAATGCACATTTTCGTGTCCAACTTTAATATTCATTTACTAAGTTCAGTTAACTAGATAAACATTTCCAGTCCCTTCCTTCTCTTTTTCTTTTTGTACTGGATGATATTGGATACACAAAACTCGTTCTTCTGTTAAGATCCATTTGTAGGGGGTTGGTTCAATCCACTGGTTGGACGCTGAGGTTTTCCGTAGGAAATTAATATTATAACAAAACAAAATCCCTAACAGACTTCTGTCTGCACTACATCAGTGGCCACTCTCTGGTCGCTCGCAAAACAAAAGTTCCGCTTCAACCCTCAAGGTTTCAAAACATATATCCATCTTTCCTTGACCCAAGTCAAGAGACCTACCCTCCTGTTTGGCAGCTCCTGGTCTGCCATACAGACTGGCAACACAGCCCCGTCCTACAAACAGGGAGCTTCTCTCACCCCATCACGTGCCTCAGAGCCAATCAACATGAAGAAAAATTAAGGATTAAGTGCTGTTCACGTATGGTCACACATTGTGGTTATACTGATTAAAATTCTCTCTTTTTTCAAAAAATCCACTTGCCACATCTCAACATGAAAATTCACTTACACGACATCACCGGTCATTACACACACACACACACACACACACACACACACACACACACACACACACACACACACACACACACACACACACACACACACACACACACACACACACACACACACACACGCACGCACGCACGCACGCACGCACGCACGCACGCACGCACGCGCACACACACACACACACACACACACACACACACACAGATTGGCATCTCTCTCACACTTTCGTTATTTACAAAAACTAAATTTCAAAAATAAGAAAAGACAGGGAGTAGAGACAGCAGACGGAGAGGACCATAGTTAAAAACGCAACAGCACGTAGAGCAAAGAAACAGCTCCCTGGCAGTACTGCTGGTGACGTCTGCCTCTGGAACCACCAGGAACTGTCCCTGATGAACACATCTGTACCCTGGCAAAACTCTGAACCAGTGCCAGACAGGCTGCTTACACTGATGGCTGGAGAGGGCGTGGTGAGAGGTCTTGGCCTTCTCAATCTTTTATTGTTAACTGGCACACACGCATTATGGGCGTTGTTGACATTCTCTCTCTCTCTCTCTCTCTCTCTCTCTCTCTCTCTCTCTCTCTCTCTCTCTCTGTCACTTTCGCTTCTCCCTGTCTCTGTGTCTCTGTCTGTGTCTGTCTCTCTGTTTGTCTCTGTCTGTCTGTCTGTCTGTCTGTCTGTCTGTCTCTCTCTCTCTCTCTCTCTCTCTCTCTCTCTCTCTCTCTCTCTCTCTCTCTCAAGTGTTACGGTAATAGAAGAAAAAGACACAGCTGTTAATTGATGGACGACAAACATGAGGAACATGCTTAAATGAATCGCCCTGTATCTTGGGAAGAGTCCTGTTCACCATAGGAAAATTAAAGAATTGCAAAGCTGCCAGGCCGGGGAAATTCGGAGAGTAAGTTGTTGATTTTTCCCCTCCAATTGTGTAATGCATTATGTGGCAAGGGTGTATTTCCGGATAACTGGACAAAATCCATTGTAGTCCCTCTATTTAAAACCAAGGAAATCTAAAAACGATCCAAACAATAACAGTGGCCTATCTTAATGTGATAATGGCAGCAACATTTATAGCACTGTGACAAACAACCGACTTTAGGGATAGATATAAGAGCAAAACCTTACAGTTGAACATCAAGCAGGAATAAAAAAAAAAAAGGCTATCATGCGATCGATCATATGTTCACGCTGATACCCTTTATTCAAAAACATTTATATTTGATTGGCAAATTGAACTTATTCACAAACAGTCAGAACAAACAGGCAGACCATACAAGTCTGAAAAAAAGGAACTCGTATCGCCCACTGCCCCACTCAGCAGCAGCCCCCCGCATACACACACACAAACACACACACACACACACACACACACACACACACGCACGCACCGCACGCACGCACGCACGCACACACACACACACACACACACACACACACACACACACACACACATACACACACACACGCACGCACGCACGCACGCATGCACGCACACACAAACACGCGCTCGCACACACACACCACACACACACACACACCACACACACACACACACACACACATACACACACGCACACACACACACACACACTCGCACGCACGCACACAACACACACACACACACACACAGACACCACACACACACACACACACACACACGCACGCACGCACGCACGCACGCACGCACGCATGCATGCACGCACACACAAACACGCGCTCGCACACACACACACATACACACACACACACACACACACACACACACACACACACACACACACCAACACAAAACACACACACATACAACATACACACACGCATGCACGCACGCATACACGCATGCATGCACACATGCACGCGCACGCGCGCACACACACACACACACACACACACCACACGCACACACGCACATACACACACACACACACACACACACACACACACACACACACACACACACACGCATGTACGCACACACAAACATGCGTTTCGCGCGCACACACACACACACACACACACACACACACACACACACACACCTTGCAGCCTCTTTCCCACTCCTGTGTCGCCACTCGCCACACCCGGGATGAGTTGTAGTCAGGATGACGACGTTTCACCAGCTCTAAGGTCTTAGCTCTGTACCGTTTGAGGGGAACCAAAGTTGGTGACGAACACCGCACGCCAGGCCTCAAAGTCTACAACCCCCAGGCGGAGAAGTTGACGACTCTATGTCGGCGTAGGCCTCTCCACGTTTCATTGAGAGCGGTGTCGTTGAAAAGCTGAAAACACACATAACACGTGCGCACACACATATGAGCGCTCGCGCACACACACACACACACACACACACACGCACGCACGCACGCACGTACGTATGCACACACACACACACACGTATGAATGTAAACACGCATGCACACGCCAGAGATGACGCACGCACACACACACACACAACCACACACACCACACACAACACACACACACACACACACACACACACACACGCACGCACTCACACACACACACACACCACACACACACACACCACACACACACACACACACACACACACACACCACACTACACACACACACACACACACACCACACACCACACAAACACACACACACAAACACCCAAACTCTGCCAAAACCACCCTCTCCCCCCCCCCCCCCCCCCCCCCCCACACACACACACACACGCACTCACTCGTCAGTCATACGTGGCCTTGGAAGGTATCGTTACGGTCAGGTGAACGCCTGTGCTTGAAAAAGACATGACACAGGCACTGAACCAAAGTTGTGAATCTATATTCAAAACGTGATTATAACCACCACCACCACCACCATAAACAACAACAATAACAAACGATTACATCAACAACATCAACATAAAATAGCAGAAGACTTTTTTTTTAATTCAAAACTAATTCATTTGTGTGTTTCCGTCGGTGGGTGACCTGCTGACGCCCTGTTACTGATAAGTTCCTGTTGCTCTAGAACTGTGATAGGACCAACGGAGTGTGATTCTTTCATGCTAAAGGTTGGATACATCAACAGGATGGTAAACAAAGCCGAAAAAGGCCACGATGCTACTACACTTTATTTTAGGTGGGATCCAATGAATGTCTTTGCTTATTGCAAGCCCTGCAGTCAAATCACATTGCTCCCATATTGAAGAGGCACATGGAAAGTTTCTGCAAGTTGTTCATCTGTAAAATGTTGAAAAAGGACATAGAAGAAGCTATCATGTTTCACCAGTTTCTTGGAGTTTACAAATATATAACCGGCCATAATTTATATTTAACAACACCCTTTGTTGCATTTAATGCGTTAAAACTTTTATCTTGTATGGATGTAATATTTACTTGTATTTACTGAAACATTTACTTGTATTTTACTGAAACTACTCAAGTGGACGAAGAAAAGGTTAAAGAAATACCTGAAAACAGTAGATATAATCTCCACTCTTTCTTATATTATTGTAGGCAGTTGGCATTGTGGT
>JADBJO010015665.1:17938-20438 GCA_016801955.1 Conus betulinus
GCAAAAAACTACCCCACTTGTTTACTGTTGTTGTTCCCTGCTTCATTCATTTCCAAGTTATATGATATAAACGTCCTATGATAAACAAACAAGGACTGTTGTTATTGAATCCCCAACCATAGACATTACACACCAAGCTGCAGGGGTGTGGCAGCAAAAGGGGGTGAGATGAAATGGACACTGACAGAAATGCAGTGTTCGTGCAATGGAAGGGTCAGAGGGGGTCAGATATCTATGGCAGCCAACCGAAGTCTGACCCCAAGGTAGACTGCCTTACTCTGGCACCGAGGGGTGAGGGGGCAAATGGAAGTGCTCCCAGGGAAAATATCGTAGACAGATGCAGCAAATCTGGAAATATTTCTGTTTTACTCTATTTATTTTGTTTGTTTTTTTTCCATAATTCGAGTGACTTGTCAATGTAAATATGAATGATATGCTTTTCTTCTTTGTGAAGCGAGACAAATTTGCAGAAGTGACGGGTATTCTCAGAATATCTAGGGGGGTAGCCCTGCTTCTGAAAACTTGTCAAAGCACCTGTAATCGTTACCTTTAAAATCAAACAAAACAGCCAGTATCTGCATAGCACACACGCACGCGCACACACACACACACACACACACACACCACACACACACACACACACACACACACACAATCTTCTTTCATCAAGAAAGCAGGGTTTCCATTACAAACTACACATTTGGTTGAATGAGTGTATCAGGATCCAATCAGGAAAAAAGTGAACGAATTGCATATCACTTCTCTGATCATGAATTGCAAAGTGTCTAAGTAAAAAAAAAAAAAAAAAAAAAAAAAAAAAAAAGGAGTAGGGAATCAATGTTTTTATCCATCATTTTTTAAAAATTCAAATTACCTATGTGTGCTTGGGAAAGTTTTGTTTGATTAGTAACAGAATACCCCCCGATCTGTTTTCTTGTTTGAATTGCGACACATCGTTATGAAAGATACAAAGCTAGTAACATTCGCAGGGTCATAGCGCGTGCGCTCGCACACACACACAACACACACACACACACACACACACACACGCACGCACGCACGCACGCACGCACGCACGCACGCACGCACGCACACACACACACATACACACACACACACTTGTAATAATTCAGAGCTGTGTTGTTTTAATGTGAAGCGCTTTTAAATACATTTTTTTTCCAGTTGAAAATAGATTGGCGAGAACTTCAGAAATCCAGGCAGTCTGAACAACAATCTGTTTTACTGCTACGTGTGAGCACAACAGTTGGTACATTCTCAAGTGTCATTACAAATGAAACTGTATGCTTTGCTTACTCTGTGTAGCCAACTGCTTTAGATCTCGTGTTTAAATCACTGTCCAATATTCAGTTGCTATTAACAAGTACATTTAACAAATGACATCAAGGTCCACCGATTATCACAAAGTTTAACTGACCCAGACATTGCTGGATTAGACCATGTAACGTAGGTTTGCTGAGATCAATTTCACTGTCAGTACGTACTCGTTGTTATGACGGCTGTGATGAAATCAATTACACTGTCAGTACTTACTTGTTGTTATGACGGCTACTGTCCCCAGCCCATGTGCGTGGATAATCGTAGTATCCCCAGTGGCCCCCGGGCATCAGTGCTTGACCAACGGCCAGTTTGCCCGACATGATCCTCCTGCCAGCAATGAACACACTGTGCCCGAGACCTCGGTCACACACCTCATTTGCATACTCTCAACCACAAACACAACATGTGCACTCCATACGCTCACATCTACTCCATTCATTCAAAGGAGAGGCTGAGCAAACAAGAATTCACTTTTTTTGGCTCCCTTTACCAAAACAAAAAATCCCACAATAACAATCACCACCACATATAATGCACATTTTCGTGTCCAACTTTAATGTTCATTTACTAAGTTCAGTTAACTAGATAAACATTTCAGTCCCTTCCTTCTCTTTTTCTTTTTGTACTGGATGACATTGGATACAAAAACTCGTTCTTTGTTAAGATCCATTTGCAGGGGGTTGGTTCAATCCACTGGTTGGACGCTGAGGTTTTCCGTAGGAAATTAATATAATAACAAAACAAAATCGCTAACAGACTTCTGTCTGCACTACATCAGTGGCCACTCTCTGGTCGCTCGCAAAACAAAAGTTCCGCTTCAACCCCCAAGGTTTCAAAAAAACATATATCCATCTTTCCTTGACCCAAGTCCAGACACCTATCCTCCTGTTTGGCAGCTCCTGGTCTACTACAGACTGGCAACACAGCCCCGTCCTACAAACAGGGAGCTTCTCTCACCCATCACGTGCCTCAGAGCCAATCAACATGAAGAAAAATTAAGGATTAAGTGCTGTTCACGTATGGTCACACATTGTGGTTATACTGATTAAAATTCTCCTTTTTTTCAAAAAATCCACTTGCACATCTCAACATGAAAATTCACTTACACGACATCACCGGTCATTACACACACACACACACACACACACACACACACACACAC
>JADBJO010015665.1:25438-40438 GCA_016801955.1 Conus betulinus
CAGTGTACATGCGAACAGTGTACATGTGAACAGTGTACATGTGAACAGTGTACATGTGAACAGTGTACATGTGAACAAGGTGGTAGAGAAGCATCATGGACTAAAGGCATGGTCGAAAAAGATATTCTTTGTTTCCATCCCTACGTAAGCGGAATGGAGATCGAGAGGGGTTGGGGGGAGAACAGAAGAACAACAGAGAACACAGTACGAGAGAGAAGAGTGAGCAGGACAGATAGGGTGGACAGAAACGTGGTGTGGGCAACAGAAATGGCAGCAAGGTCTTAGGTGTAAAAGACAAGCTGAGAAAGAAAGACTGAGTTCAAAACCCAGAGGTGGGCAAAAAAAGGACAAAGAAGATGATCTCTACCTGAAATCCAGGGACGACCGTGGAGGCCCAGTCCTGGGACCTGGTGCCAGACAACCAAAGGCGTCACCGTCACCCAGTGCTGAAGAAAATTTATAGTGACTTGTTCGAGAACTGTGGTGTGGTGCGCAAGTGTGTGTGTGTGGAAACCTGGCCAGGTAAGAAGTCTTTTTAGTATAACAACCCTGAAATAGGAAGTATTGCTCTCCTATGCTTTGATTTTTCCTGTTAGCGTACGTGCATTTTTTTCATGTGTAATTGTAAGTGCTTAGAAACTGAATTTCTCGTTCTCAGTCGTGTTAGGAGAGAAGCAAACGCGATATACTATTCCAAGAGAATGGTGAATTGTTGGTGGGTGCATGAGAGCACATATGCGCTTATGAGTGCAGAGATAACCTTAGTGTGTCAAGCCTGACAAAAATACATCAACTTAGTTTACTTAAACAAAACTATCAGGATTTCCCCCATCCTGAACAAGTGTGTGTGTGTGTGTGTGTGTGTGTGTTGTGTGTGTGTGTGTGTGTGTGTGTGTGTGTTAGCGTGTGTGTGTGTGTGTGTGTGTGTGTGTGTGTGTGTGTGTGTGCGTGTGTGCGTGTGTGTGTCTGTGTGTTTGTGTGTATGTGTGTGTTTTGTGTGTGTGTGTGTGTGTGTGTGTGTGTGTGTGTGTGTGTGTGTGTGTGTGTATGTGTGTGTGGAACCTACCTACAGACCCTAGCACTAGGACGGACCCAGACCTTATCCATTCAAAAGATAACTACATGTTCTCAATTAAAAGGCTGTTTGAAACATCTTATGGATGAAGATTTAAATCTGCCAACGTACAGCTCACATCATCCATTTCAAACCATACGACAATCTCAACGTCAGTGACACATCCCACACATTGCAGACTGCCTCTCAGGTCACCTCGATCACATCGCAGTCACTGACTCAAACCAAATGTTCTTCACTTTAATAGTCCAGGACGGGGGATATCGTGATGGTATTGCGTAAGTGAGTTAAGTTGACGTATTAGTTAGGCTTAGGCACACTCATGCACTCACCAACAATTCAACTCTCTCTGGGAATGGGAGGTCACTCATTCGCTTCTCTCCTAATGTGACTGAACAAGAAATACAGTTTATACGCTACTTATAATTACACATGAAAAATCCAAATACACAAAAAGAATAATCAACGCATAAGAGATCAAAACTTCCCAGTCCCAGTTTTTTAATACTAAAAAACCTTCTTACCTGGCCAGGTTTCCACACACACTCGCTTTCACTCACTTGAACACGACACCAGAGTTCTCAAACAAGTTCACTTCTAATTTTCTTCAGCACTTGGTGATGGTGACGCCTTTGGTTGTCTGTCACCAGGTTCCATGACTGGGTCTCTGTGGTCGTCTTCTTTGTCTCTTTCACCAATCTCTGGGTTTCGAACTCAATCTTTCTTTCTCAGCTTGTCTTTTACGCCTAAGACCTTGCTGTCACTTCTGTCGCACAGACCACGTTTCTTTCTACCCGATCTGTCCTGCTCACTCCCTCTCTCTCTCTCTCTCTCTCTCTCTCCTCTCTCTCTCTCTCTCTCTCTCTCTCTCTCTCTCTCTCTCTCTCGTGATGTTGTTCTTCTGTTCCCCATCTCTCGTTCTCCATTCAGTTTATATAAGCATGGAAATAAAGGATTTCTCTTTGGGCCTTGCCTTCTGTCCGTGTTGTTTCTCTCCCACCTCTTCACATGTACTCTGAATTCCGCTCTAGATACATTCTTCCACGCATCAGCATTTACACACATCCCTACAAAAATAGCTTAGCCAACAACCACTGCACACCAAATAGACAGCTAGAACTCCTGCAGACTTCGGGAACCGCTTTCAGACAGTAATTATCCTTACCGAAGCTCCGACAACGACGTCCACACGCATTCAACTAGCCTGACAAAACATCAACACAGTGTCTCACAGCAATACTTACTAACACGCCCAAGACTCCTGTTCGTCAAGGTCTGTTTACAAAGCAAGTTCAGATGACTGGCCTTGAGCGCCTACTTGATGCTCTGAGGTCCTAGTGATAAAGTTTCCTCCTTTTTACTATCGGGGAGGTTTGAACTCGGGAGGGGCCCTAACTACGTTAGGTTCCATCTGTCACGTGACATTCAGTTCCCTGACTACTTCAACCTCCTTGACACAATTTGACCATATGCGCTTGGCGAGGGCGCTACTGCTAATTGCCTGATTGCCTATTTCTCTACTACATGCGGCATTCTCGTCGTCTAAAGCGCTTAAGGCCCTTTGTGAGAGGTTTCGCTCCCTTGGCATTACGCTACCTACCATCCACGATATGCCAGTCACGCCCCATTACCAGTTGCAGCAGGACAACATACAAGACATATTGCAGGAATCCTGACTCATCGCCAGGCAAGGAACTGTTTGGCAACCCCCAAAACCCCCCCCCCCCCCCCCCCCCCCCCCCCACACTCCACCATTATTCTAGAGCATTTTTCCCTCAGATCACCTGTCATGTTTTTGTCTCGTTCATAAGAAAGTTTGGGTATTACCATGATAAGAAAGTGTGGGTATTACCATGATAAGAAAATTTGGGTATTACCATGATAAGAAAATTTGGGTATTTCCATGATAAGAAAAATTTGGTATTTCCTTGATAAGAAAGTTTGGGTATTTCCATGATAAGAAAATATGGGTATTACCATGATAAGAAAATTTGGGTATTACCATGATAAGCAAATTTGGGTATTTCCATGATAAGAAAGTTTGGGTATTTCCATGATAAGAAAGTTTGGGTATAACCATGATAAGAAAATTTGGGTATAACCATAATAAGAAAATTTG
This sequence comes from Conus betulinus, assembly GCA_016801955.1. Taxonomy (NCBI): domain Eukaryota; kingdom Metazoa; phylum Mollusca; class Gastropoda; order Neogastropoda; family Conidae; genus Conus; species Conus betulinus. The sequence goes on from JADBJO010015665.1 coordinate 28,633, forward strand.
GGTATTACCATGATATGTTCAGTTTTCATATTCGAGAGAAGCTAATAACTGGTTTTCCCCACGTTATTTTCTTTTACATGTCAGGCATGCTGGACAGTAGGGAATACAATCTGGACTCATCCTTATACCCGTTACTTGGTTTTACTCTGATTCACACATCACCACAAGCATGAAAGAACAAGGGTCATGCATTAGATGTCCCGGTAAATAAACTTATTATTGGAACTTCAACAACGAGACTACAATTAAGACTCCCTTTATCAATCCGTGTCACTAACTCTGACAGTCTCTGACAGTCTCACCCGCCACTCCCATCCTCCTGCTCTAAAAGAGAGATATATATATATATATATATATATATATATATATATATAATAGTGAACTACTTAGACATAACACTTGACCTCAACAACTACATATATAAACCATACAAGAAACCTAATGACACTCCCATTTATGTAAACATCAATAGCAACCACCCACCAACTATACTAAAAACCATACCCAATGGCATAAACAAGAGATTATCTAACCTGTCACATAATGAAAGAGTATTCAACAACGCAGCAGCAGAATACCAAGAGGCATTGCAAAAAAGTGGTTACAGCTACAAACTACAATATAACCCAGATAACAACATGAACAAAAACAAAAAAAAGCAGGAAAAGGAAAATCACATGGTACAACCCTCCATATGATGGACGAGTAAAAACAAACGTAGGGAAAGAATTTTTTTAAAATTCTGACAGCATCCTTCCCAAAAGAACACAATTGTCCAAAATATTCACAAGAACACCATCAAACTATCATATTCATGCATGCCTAACCTTAAAAATATAATTGATTCATCCAACAAAATGAAAAGCAACACAGCAAAGAAGGGTGAAGAAAGGAAATCCTACAAAAGAACAGTGTCCCTTAAGCAACAAATGCCTCTATAACAACATCGTATACCAAGCCACTGTGACATCAGAAAATGAAAAAGAAACATACATAGGGATCACTGAAAATCACTTCAAACCAGATATGCAAACCATAAACAGTCATTCAAACAAAGAAAATACAAAACCAAACAGAACTGAGCAAATATATTTGGAGACTTAAAGACAAAAAAATCTCCAACCCGCAATTCTACTTAAAAAGGTTAATAGAACAAACTGAAAAATTCGTACGAAACATGAGATGGAAAGCGTTTTTTTTTTCTTCCTGAACCCGAATGCAAAAAAAAAGGGACAAAAACACATATGGCTTCAAATCATGGCGATCTCCACCGGCCATAGATGAAATGAAATCTTTCGAGGATAAAATGAAAAGAATGATAGCCAACATAGAATTCAAAAAAAATCAAACAACGATTTCCAAACATCATTAAAAAATGAAATAAAACAAATACAAAATGACAAAAAAAATATCGTGAAGGCTGACAAAACCAGTAATTACTACAAAATGGAACCAAACGAGTACTCACAACTTCTTGATAAAAACATTCAGAAAAACTACAAAAAAGCTGATAAAACCATACACACAACATCCGAAAAAAAGAAAAAGAACTCGTACACCACATGGATCTAGGTGACAGGGTAGAAACAACAGCAATAAAAGAAGCCTTCATAACTCTTAAAGACCATAAACCCAATTTCCACAACAACCCAACATGTAGACTAATAAACCCATCTAAATCTGAACTGGGCAAAATAAGTAAAAAATCCTAGAAAAAGCCATAAAAAACATAAAATCAAACACGGAATACAACCTCTGGAAGAACACATATGAAGTTATCCAATGGTTCAAAAATCTTAACAAACAGAAGAACACAGTATTCATCACATTCGACATAGTAGACTTCTACCCATCCATAGATGAAGAGCTACTCACTAAAGCTCTGAAATTTGCTAATAAACACACAGACATAACAGGGTCAGAAATGGAAATCATTCTCCACACCAAGAAAACTTTACTCTACAGCAGAAATGAAACATGGATCAAGAAAACGAACAGAAAAACTCAACATTTGATGTGACCATGGGATCGTATGACGGTGCCGAAACATGCGAACTGGTCGGACTGTTCATGCTATCCAACATCCAAAAACAACTCGGAAGCAAGTCGGACTATACAGAGACGACGGCCTCGCCGCGCTAAACAACAACAATCCAAGAACCATTGAAAACAAGAAAAAAGAACTATGCAAAATTTTCCAAAACCATAACTTAAAAATCACCATCGAAGCAAACAAAAGGTAGTGAACTACTTAGACATAACACTTGACCTCAACAACTACATATATAAACCATACACAAAACCTAATGACACTCCCATTTATGTAAACATCAATAGCAACCACCCACCCATCTATACTAAAACCATACCCAATGGCATAAACAAGAGATTATCTAATCTGTCACATAATGAAAGAGTATTCAACAACGCAGCAGCAGAATACCAAGAGGCATTGCAAAAAAGTGGTTACAGCTACAAACTACAATACAACCCAGATAACAACATGAACAAAAACAAAAAAAGCAGGAAAAGGAAAATCACATGGTACAACCCTCCATATGATGGACGAGTAAAAACAAACGTAGGGAAAGAATTTTTTAAAATTCTGACAGCATCCTTCCCAAAAGAACACAAATTGTCCAAAATATTCAACAAGAACACCATCAAACTATCATATTCATGCATGCCTAACCTAAAAATATAATTGATTCATCCAACAAAATGAAAAGCAACACAGCAAAGAAGGGTGAAGAAAGGAAATCCTGCAATTGTACTACAAAAGAACAGTGTCCCTTAAGCAAACAAATGCCTCTATAACAACATTGTATACCAAGCCACTGTGACATCAGAAAATGAAAAAGAAACATACATAGGGATCACTGAAAATCACTTCAAAACCAGATATGCAAACCATAAACAGTCATTCAACAAAGTAAAATATACAAAACCAAACAGAACTGAGCAAATATATTTGGAGACTTAAAGACAAAAAAATAAACTATAACATATCCTGGAAAATCATAAAAAGGGCATCACCATACAATAACATTTCAAAAAGATGCAACCTATGTTCAACAGAAAAATGGTTAATACTATGCTGTTGCTCCCCAAGGGGTAGAGCACTTTAAAAATTTTATTAGGCGTTTTAGTACTATTCTTGATATATATATATATATATATATATATATATATATATATCATATCTATGTGTCTATATATATAGATATATATATATCATATCTATGTGTCTATATATATATATATATGTATATATATATATATAGATATATAGATATATATATATAATCTATCTCTCCTAATTATCTATCTTTATATATCTATCTAATTATCTATATCTATGTATCTGCCTATCTGTCTGTCTATCTATCTTTCTATATGTGTGTGTGTGCGTGGGTGTGGGTGTATGCATGCGCGCGTGTGTGTGGATGCATGCGTGCGTGCGTGCGTGAGTGCGCTCGCATGCGCGCCTGCGGGCGCCCGCATGTAAACATGTCTATACTTTTCAGTGATGCTGGTGCCGGCTGTTGCACAGATGCCTTGACCTCACAGAAAGTGATCCTGACAGCCGACAAGATGAACAGCAGTGCTGCAGACTGCATTCTATCCAGAAACGTGGCCACTGGTTCTCCTGGATCACAAAAAGAGAGAACAATTTGCCTGTTTGATAACAAATCCATGTGACAGCGAGATAAAAGGCATGGGGTGGGCGGGGTAAGGAGAGGGAGATTTACACACACTTGCAACAACACCACTTGACAGCAAGCACAGAAAGTGTACATGACACTCAGCACTAGCAGTAGTCAATGACTCAGCAAGATCTCTCACTGCGAAGGATACCAGTTGTCAAAAGTCATTTCTTCAATAACCTTTGGCTGTATCAGTCCACCTTCCCCCTTCACTCCTCTTTCCCATCATTCTTTTCCTCATCCTTCTCGACCCCCTCCTCGACTTTTTTATTTCCTTCTCTTGTCCCAACATCGGCAATGGGACAAGTCCTGCTTTCAATGTCCTTTGTTCTATCGGTAAGTGACACCAGACCACTTTTCGCGGCGCCTCAGTAGCTGAAAAATTCATTCCAAAGATATATGCCTATCAGACAGTTTGGTCTCAGTTCCATACCAATAGATCGTCTGCGTTTTGAAAAAAGAAAAGTTATTATGAGCAAGATCAATGTTTTAAACGTAACATGACATCAGCTGTGTGCGTGTTTGTCAAAGTTCTACATTTAGAGATACGTTAAAGAAGACATGTAGTTAAAATATGGAAGCCACATAACACCCATAATGGCAACATTTCAGTTTATTTTAACCTTTCTCAAGCCACACTGACCAGCTGACAAACAAAACACTTTAGATTTATGTGGTTGTGTAACTGAGAGAGTTTCACTGGAAAAGAGTTATAAAGTGGTATGAAATGGTCTGAACGTGACATAATATTACCTGATGATTGTTATTTGTTACCTAATACTTGGTACTACATTTGTATATTTAACATGCATTTCTTCAGTAAGTGAAACAATAATTGTATATGATCACAAGTTTAGGAAAATACTGTATTCGTAGTTATATAGAGAGAGGTATGTAAGATTTTAGAGAGAGAGAGAGAGAGAGAGAGAGAGAGAGAGAGAGAGAGAGAGAGAGAGAGAGAGAGAGGTAGTGTGAGAGGGAGAGAGAGAAGTGTGTGTGTGTGTGTGTGTGTGTGTGTGTGTGTGTGTGTGTGTTTGGTCAGAATGTTAACACACAATGTTCGGAAATCTGCAAGGGAGGTAACACGCGTCAGAGCTCGCGTCAGAGACAGTGACCCCAGCGTTTTCATGGGACAGAGGCCGCTGATGGGCACGCGCAAAACAATGTGGCCCTATCAGACGCCGCTGATGGGCACACCCAGAACAATGTGGCACTGTCAGACGCTGCTGATGGGCACGCCCAGAACAATGTGGCCCTATCAGACGCCGCTGATGGGCACGCCCAGAACAATGTGGCCCTATCAGACGCCGCTGATGGGCACACCCAGAACAATGTGGCCCTGTCAGACGCTGCTGATGGGCACGCCCAGAACAATGTGGCCCTATCAGACGCCGCTGATGGGCACACCCAGAACAATGTGGCCCTATCAGACGCTGCTGATGGGCACGCCCAGAACAATGTGGCCCTGTCAGACGCTGCTGATGGGCACGCCCAGAACAATGTGGCCCTGTCATACGCCGCTGATGGGCACGCCCAGAACAATGTGGCCCTATCAGACGCCGCTGATGGGCACGCCCAGAACAATGTGGCCCTGTCAGCCAGCTGCACAGGTCGATCAGTGAGCGCAAATACCAAGACATGGCTGCGAGGTGTGAGACGGAGCGCCGGCAATGCAGACAGTCGATTTCTCCATCGATTTCCTGGCGTGCTCTTCAGATCAAATATTTGACCTGCTAGGTTTGTGTGCTTGACCCAGAAACTGAGAAAAGGCGAATCTCTTTGCAGTGGAAAGGCAGACCTTATTTCACCTGTTTACCCCCCCCCCCCCCCCCCCCAAAAAAAAAAAAAAGAAAAAAAAAATCAGCCCAAACCTGAAAGAGGTTTGACAATGTTCCCGAGGCGACCGTAAAGACGAAACAGTCTTGTGCCGCTTGCACACAGGCCACTCGTTTTATACCCATTCTTATCTTTTAAAAGGTGAAGAAGCTCTGTGGTGCATTGCATGTCAGGTTCCACTCACAGTGAGACATATTCTTTTAGATTTTGGGGACTTGCACGATGTGAGACATAAACACTTTACAGCAGACTCCATGAAAACCCTGTTCAGAGATGTCCCACCTGACGTGATCTTTGAGTTTCTGAAAGAGATTAACATTTTTCATCTAATCTAAGGTTTTACGGAAGAAAGATTTTTAACAACGAAGTTTTTGGTACGTTTTTAGAAGATGTATTTTAAAGAGATGTGTGAAATGTTTTTGGTTGGTTGGTTGGTTCTTTTGTTTTGTTTTGTTTTTATGACTTGTGAGTTGATTTTAACGTGGTGACAGCCCTGATATGGCCCTTTACGGTCGATTGGGCTATAAGCAACATTACATTACAGTATCCCCCCCCCCCCCCCCCCCCCCACCCCTCCGAAGAGGTCTATTGCACATTTCCGACTGTTGTACATCAGTGACAGTTTTCACTGAAGGGGTGGCTGGATATGTATCAATAAAGTGAATCATGCCGTCGTGTCCAGTTATGCTAAGATCTCGACTTGCTGAGAAAAAAGCCAGCATAGTAAGTTTACCATGCACGCGCGTGCGGGTAAGCACACACACACACACACACACACACACACACACACACACACACACACACACACACACACTCACGCACGCACGCACGCACGCACGTACGCACGCACACACGCACATACACGCGCGTGCACACACACACACACATCTGTTGCAGAAATCTTCTATGCCTGTTAAAATGTACTTTAATTTAAAAAGGGACAAATTCTTTTATGATAACGTTTAGGTTGCGGATCTGGATCAAACAGTGGATTGGGCTTATTCAGCTGACGATAGAACGATAAGCAATAATTGGGCATATGATATAAAATGTTGTCTTAATAGATATGGATTTTCTGACGTGTGGTTAGTGGGTGGGGTCGGAAATGTTAACATTTTTAAGAAGATTTTTAGGCAAACGATGGTAGAGTGTTATCATCAAGATTGGGTCAGCAATTTAAATTCAAGTGATCGCTTCAACACTTATTATTCATTTAAGTTTCTCTTACAACAGAACCTTATCTAACCTATTTAACGGTTAACAAATTTCAAATGTATTTCACGAGATTTCCTCTTGGCTTAAACAACCTGAATACAAATAGCAGATACAAAGAAAATATCAAAGCATGTTCTTTTTTTGCAACCATTTTGAGAACAAACTCCACTTTCTATTGAGATGCAATGCTAATATGCCTTTCAGAGAAAAAATACATGTTGAAGCACAGACAATTTCAGAACGTGACCTCTATTGAACTAAAGCAATTACTTGCAAACGAAAATGCGCATATTTCATGTGATATTGCTATGTATATTTATCATGCACTGAACAAAAGAGAAGAACTCGTATCCCACACAGTATGAATTATTTAGTTATCCTCATAAATTAGCATTATTAGTACATCGAAAAATATACTTTTGGCGTAATTTTCTTTTTTTCTCTTTATGTGTGCACTGCACCTCACATTGTTACAGGCCGGAGGCCTGAAGCATTTAAATTGTGTTCAGCTGTGTTCAATTGTGTTCAATAATTATACGGGGTGTCATTCCTTCAGTCCGTACGAACTGTGTACTTCCCTTGGCAAGAAAAGGAGAAAAAAAACTACAAACAAACATAAGCAAAAGGAAGAAAAGAAAAGAAAGGATCGATTCACATTATTACTAGAACCTTTATAACATTTCCATTACACATAAATACGGTTGTATTATTTCTATAAATTCAAAACTATCTAGAAAATAATACATTTTCAAGGAATAAAAATCATTCATGTTTATATAAATGTTGATGTTTAGTTTCATTTTGCATGTTCTGTTAAAGCCAAGTTCTGGGACAACAACCCTTCATGTCCAAACCACGATTAGCCTACTATCGAGTAGAAAAGAAATTTATTATCATTCACGAACCAACTCAACTAGCAGATCCAAGAATCGATCAATCTTTGCGAAGATCCGCGGCTTCCGAACCGACCTTCTAGAGTTTTTTTTTTTGTTTTGTTTGTGTTTGTTTGGTTTTTTTTTTTATTCCATGCCCTTCCAGTTACGTTACCCCCCCCCCCCCCCCCCCCCCCCTCCTATCGCTCATCCTAGCCTCCCTACAACTACACCCTGGCTAGTCCTGACAAGGTCCCAGCAGCGGCAACCCACGGGCAACGGTCACTTCAGTCTGTCTTCAGGCTACTCACAAGAGGAGACACCGCACCGTTGCCGGGAATCACTTCTGTTGTGTTCACTGCCGCCCATTCTGATCCAACATACGCAGTGCCACCTATAGTCAACCTATCCGGGAGTCTTGAAGACCGTCACCCGCTCTCACACCCACTCTGTTCAACATACACAATACAAAATCTACAAATTTCCCTACTGACTACAATTGCTGAGTCATGGAACCTGCGTGAGCAAACACCCCACCCCCCCCCCCCCCCCCCCACCCCCAATCACCACTCCCCGAACTTCCGCAAAGCGCCATCACGTCCATCCAACGACAGTTCCCATGAACCTGCTGATGCCGGTGACCCCGACAGGAACTTGCCATAGCCACAGACGCGGAGAGGAAACCGGAACTGAGGTCACCTTGAGAGCAGAGCATGAAGGGTCACCGAGTATGAAAGCTGATCAGTCAGAGTATGAATGCTGATCAGTCAAATTGAAGATGATCAAGATGGTGCCATGTATTTCCTTTCTGGTCTGACACGGCACACTTCGCGTGTTTTTCGTAAAATACTCTGGCGTCAAACAGGCCCGAGAGATACAGACACCTGCACTTTTGGTCAGAAACTTTTATCCACACTCTCAGAGACGCGACCCTTTCATGGATGAAAGTCGTTTGTGTGGATTCCGTCCACCCGCCTGACTATAGAAAACTCAACTCTGAACAGGAAGCGGTAGGCGAGGGAAAATCCCACAAAAAATGGCTCGGATGGGATTCAAACCCACGACGTCCTGTCTTGGAATGGGCGACACTAACACCACGGCGCTCCAAGCGCATCTTCACCCTTGTCGTGAATTAGTGCAATGTTGCTAAACCAGCCTGCATAAAATGTGCCAGATTGATTGATGAAACGAGTACGGGCTCTAGAGATGAATGCAAATCTGAGAAAGACTGTATGTATTTGGAGGTTAGAAGAACGTCGAGTCAGAAGATAAATCATTCCTGTGCGAGACTGGTTTCCTAATTTAAGAGGTGTGCACTGTCTTTCTAATTTTAACGAGTAACGCATAGATTACATCCCCTTTTCTTGCATCCTGTCAAAAACTAAGAGTTGATATATTTTACAGAAGCAGCTAATTCCAGTTTCAGTTTCATCAAGGAGGAGTCACAGCGTGCAGACTTGTCTGAAAATGCTACATCACATCTCCTAAGTTTCGAGACCACACTGCGCATGACTTTAAGCTGGTGGATGAATCAATAAATGACTAAGATGAGAGAACTGAAGAAGATCTAGAGGGTCTCGTGGCTGCGACTTAGCAGGTGACTAACCTATGCGTTACTCCCAACGCGCCGGTCAGACCTTGGGTACCAGCCTAACACTGGCTGTGCCGTTATTGTCATTGCATGTGTGAGTGTATGGGTGTATGAGCACAGGCCCATATGTGCATGCGTGTACCAGAGTATGCGTTGTGCGCGTGCGCGCGCGCGCGTGTGTGTGTGTGTATGTATGTGTGTGTGTGTGTGTGTGTGTGTGTGTGTGTGTGTGTGTGTGTGTGTGATGTAAAGAAAAAGGAGGGTTGTCGTTTGTTGCTTTCTTGAACAAGATCATTTGATCTTCAACTAGAACAGACACAAAACACCACCGCGATGAAGACTACAAAAACAGGAACGTGCCGTGTCCTGGAGGTTAATAGGGAAAATTCGAAGAAAACAGACTCACAGTAGGAAGAAACTGTGGGGAGAGCCTGACAGCAGAAGGTCTTCAGAGAAGAACCCCTCCTCCCCCCCTTCCCCCCCCCCCCCCCCTCCCCCTCAGATAACGTTAACTTACACACAGATCTTTGTAAAGGCAAGACAAGGGCTTTTCACTCTTTAAAATTTCCACAATGCGGCGAAACACACATGCAAATTGAAGGCAAACAGTGAAGCAATCCTGTCAGGATGAATGAGACGAGGAACCCTGTACTGAAATCATCTGTTACATGAAGAGAGACAGAAAACAATAAACAAAAGGGGTAAAAACACCAAGAAAGGCTATGACATAAATGACACTGCTAAAGAATAGTATTCAGATCCCCCCCCCCCCCCCCCCCCCCCCCCCCCCCAACCTTTCCTACCAAATATACCCAAATTACCTCTTCGTCTCTTCACTTTGTCAACATTAACATTAATTTGTAAAAGCCATTGTCACCGTCTGTAAACCATTGTACAATATCCGCCTATTTGAATACTAATAATGTCTCGTCTGTATAGTGCTAACTTGAAGATGTACTAGTTTAATGTATTTATAAGCAGCAGCGTAATAACACCTTTAAACCTGAAAATAGAAAACGTTTTGTTTAGCTCATTGTCTGAAAAAAAAAAAAAAATTCTTGTGTCGAAAAGAATTACAGGTCTTTTGAAATTCATTGACACTGCTTGCTGCTGGATTCATTCGAGGCTGTTTGCAAATGCTTTCCAATATTTAAACTTTGGCACAATCCCAAAAGGTATCAAAGATACAAAGATACAAAAAAAAACCCTACATTTGTCATCATTTTTTTCACCAAATTTTGTTTGTAATGACTTCTGCAACTAATGTGTGCCAATCTAAACTTCTTTATTTAATTGCTTCGATTTATTTGGTTTTGAAAACAATAGAGTTCCCTCCCATGCAACACAAAGATTCAATTTAGTGTTTATTTTCCGCAGCTGTTTGGATATTTGTTACCTGCTGTTAAGATATTGTTAAAGTGTGTTGCACCTTTTTGCTTTGCACATGGTTGAGTACTGTTTTGTTACGCATAATTTTGATCTGCTGGTATCAACACTGATGTCAGTGGTTTGAACATTTCATCACACATAATTCTTGGAAAGTAATGTACCCTGTCCATACTAAAGTGATGTTTTCAAATGGCCGGTGTGTCAAAAATTGCCATCGTTTCCACACCAGGTTTCAGAATAACAGGACGAATTTCCAATTCAAAATGTATAATTGTACAATAAAATGGTTCTGCTCTTAGTCATGCATTCACGGGACATGTACGTTAGTTCCAAACATTTCTGTAGGTATCAAAACATCTATCTTAGTTCCAAACATTTCTGTAGGTATCAAAACATCTATCTTAGTTCCAAACAGTTCTGTAGGTATCAAAACATCTATCTTAGTCCAAACAGTTCTGTAGGTATCAAAACATCTATTAAACGTCATTTGAAGTATGCTAAGAAAGGGGCAAACCGTCTCTTGAATGTTCGAACATCATTTGGGACTGTCCACTGCGATGATAATTTTCCATTTATGGTGGCTTGTTTAAGTTTTCCAATCCACATTGGTGTTTTTTGCTGTAATGCTTTTTTGTATATGCGGTAACCGGAGTCCCCACTTTTCCCTGTTTTGACAGCAGTTACTTTGGATTTTTTTTTTTCCATTTTGAACGAACTAAATACTGCCTGTATCTATGACAATGCCAAATGGTTTGGACATATTATTCATAACTACGCTCTTTTTAACAAAAACATGAGATTTTAACTGCGACTATTGGATGGGTGTAGTGTGTGTATTTAGCCATGGTACACAAAGCATTTTTTCAGAATTTTTCCCCTCTCAGATTTAGGTCACTGCATTTTTTGAGTTATTTGAAAACAAAACACCAAGTATTTTGGAATGAGGAGGATTCCAACTTCTGCAAATGTGACATGAATTTAACTGCCGAGATTTGTAATTCTGATCAAACAGCTTATATATTTCCCTCCCCACAAAATTGTCCAGAGCGTTTAAAGCTTCTTCAAACGACCGATTGATACAGCTGCCAGGACTGAAGAATTCATCCCTGCTCAGGCTATTCAGGTGTAAGTATACACACGTTCTACCGTTTATTTCGTCTGTTTCACAGCGTTTTCTTGCCGACCAGTAAGCAAAC
>JADBJO010015666.1:0-2500 GCA_016801955.1 Conus betulinus
GATAGAGACTGTCTGCGTTCCAGGAGCCCGTTTCTTTCCCATGTCGTGGCTGTTTTTCTGGCTCTGGTTGAACTGTAAAATGATTGATGGGGAGAAGTCTCTGGTTGAAGTGTAAAATGGACTGATGGACGAAGTCTCTGGTTGAAGTGTAAAATGACTGATGGGGGACGAAGTCTGTGGTAGAAGTGTTGAGAGTGTAAAATGATTGATGGGAGAAGTCTCGAAGCGTAAATGTGGTCTTGAAGTGTAAAAATGACTGATGGGCGATGTCTGTGGTTGAAGTGTAAAAATGGGGCGACAGGTGGGGCATGTCTGTGGATGAACTGTAAAATGACTGTTGGGGCGATATCTGTGGTTGAAGTGTATAATGGTTGATGGGGCGATGTCTGTGGTTGAAGTGTAAAATGACAGGTGGGGCGATGTCTGTGGATGAACTGTAAAATGACTGATGGGGCGATATCTGTGGTTGAAGTGTATAATGGTTTTTGATGGGGCGATATCTGTGGTTGAAGTGTATAATGGTTGATGGGGCGATGTCTGTGCAAGTGTAAATGACTGAATGTCTTTGGTAAACTGAAATGACTGAAGGGGCGATATCTGTGGTTGAAGTGTATAATGATTGATGGGGCGATATCTGTGGTTGAAGTGTAAATGACTGATGGGGGCGATGTCTGTGGTTGAAGTGTGAAATGACTGATGGGGCGATGTCTGTGGCTAAACTGTAAAATGACTGATGGGGCGATGTCTATGGTTGAAGTGTAAAATGACTGATGGGGCGATGTCTGTGGTTGAACTGTAAAATGACTGATGGGGCGAAATTGCTTTGGGCGTGCCCACCAGCAACATCTGTTCCATGAGTACAAAAAGCGGGGTCACTCCCGCTGAATGCGGGACCTAACACAGATGACCTGTCTTGCAGATTTACGAATGTTGTCTATGATGGAAGGTACACTGACCTGGGAAAGTATTTTCCCATGCGATTCTCCTTCCAATCAACTCACACCCCTGCCTGGGCTCGCTCTCCCATCTCTCTTGTTTTTAACCGGGCCCCAATCCTATTTTTTCCCACACCTTCTGGCCCTGTTCCATTGGAAGCGGTTTCTGAGGGCGGAAAGGTGGGGTAACGAAAGGGGGGAGGAGAGGAGAGAAAGAAAAGAAAAAAAAGCTGAACGGGAAAACGTCATTGGTTGTCGGCAAAACAATGAAATGTCATCGTCAATTCGCGGAAACCCATTCTCCCGAAACTCTTTTTGCGATGATTTACTACTGTCTGTCTGTGTCTGTCTGTCTGTGTCTGTCTGTCTGTCTGTGTGTGTGTCTGTCTGTCTCTGTCTCTCTCTCTCTCTCTCTCTCTCTCTCTTCTCTCTCTCTCTCTCTCTCTCTTGGCTGTGCACGTCCAAAACCCAGCATTAGTGTCTTCTTTCATCCTATCTGAGGAACTCCATCCAGAGTGCCTTCTGAACGGCACATATTCTCCAAAGAAATCGTTTGTGATCTTCTCGCTCATGGTAGTGCTCTTCACTGTGGTAATACAGGGTAGAAAGAAACTCGTGGAGAGCGTGGCAGCAGAGAGTCCTCAGAAGAGAAGCCCCCTTCAAGCAAGTGTTTCGGTCCTTATCTCCTGACACTCTAGAGGGGTTGGGCCACACCCGGTTCATGACTCCGGATGTCCCTCTGGTGCCCCTTTTTTTTTTTTTCCCATCTTCGGGACGAGCCATGGCTGGGATTCGAACCATGACCCTCTGCACATGCTCAATTTTCCACTTAATGACTCGCACTCTAACCACTGAGCCACTGGGGTACCTGATATTTGTAGGGAAATTTAAGCCTTATGAAGTTCACTTTTGTTCCTCCTTGACCAGATCCAGCTTGAACACCTCTCTGCTGCTTCTGCCATTGCTTTCAGGGCTCTGGTTTTTTCCCTCCCTGCAACTGAGAGCTGTTTCATGAGGCTGTATGCAGACATTCCTACAACCCCCTAGCTCCAATTTCTGCAGTGAGGACTTTGACCTGATAGCCTTCTCTCGTCAGGTTGTTTGCCAGATCAGTATACTTTTCAGTCTTGTAGATTTGAGCTGCCTCCATTCTGTTCTCATATGGCACCGTGAGCTCGATCATGATCAGCTGCTTGGTTGACTAAGAGTGGACTACTGTGTCTGGTCTCATGCCACTCTTGCTGATGATCTCTGGGTGACTCTTCCATTCTGGGAGGTCTGCATTGCACCCCCAGTCATATGCCCCGTCCAGCAGACTCTTCCTGCATGTTCCGCGTGGCACTGTTGTTCTTGGCCATGATTCGCTGCTCCTGCCGTGAAGAATGTTGCGGGTGCCTTTGGAGTTCTGATGTTCCCTTTCGTGGTGTTGGTACTAGCCCAGACTGCTTGTACAATCTCTTTGAGCACTTGGTTGTGCCTCCATGTGTACCTTCCTTGAGCTAGGGCTACTTTACATGAGCTTAGGACATGCTCCACTGTTTGTTTTTCATGGCAGAGGGGCATAC
>JADBJO010015666.1:7500-20000 GCA_016801955.1 Conus betulinus
ACATTTAAGTGTATCTCCATTGAGGCTCTCACAGTTACTTTATGTTACGGATGGAATGGGTGGCTCTGCAGTTGTCTGACTGTCTGACTCGCACACAGAATCATGGATGCATGCACGATCACATACACACACCCACTCACCCGAACATTGACAGCCAGGCAACAGAACAACACTTTTTTGTTTTATGCTGCCCGAGCCATCAGACAAACATATAATAAATGCAAGCACATCAGTAGTCAGCACGCAACTACAAGGCGTACACACAGAACTTATATATGTATATAATAATACTTCAAGCAAGCCAAACAGGGCGCACGACACAAAATGTATCTATATATAATTCGCTATCTATTATCGATGCTGGTTCCCAACGACGATGAAGGCGGCGGTCGACGACGACGAGATGACGAAGAGGACGAATACGACGAGACGACGAAGATGAAGACGAAGATTACGAAGATGATGAGGACGACGACTACAGCGTCAAGTCTGACACAGAACTTTAAGTACTTCACAGAGCTGTGGCTCCAAGTCACTAGCACACTCACGGCGTCCTCTGCCGGCGACAAAGCGACAGTCTCACACAGGAGCTGTGGCTCACACACAAAAACACAGAACGCAGCGATGGCCTAGACAACAGGTCGCTGGTTTCGAAACTCAGGAGCGGCGCTCTGGCTTGGCAGCAGCGGCGTCTCCAACCTAACTGGCTCAGCGGGTAGTCGGTCCCGGGCGCAGTGGCAGGTAGGGTAGATTGTCGGCACTCGGGCCGGCCTCTCCACGCCAACAAAGGCGGAGAATATGGGCGTAGACACAGCTACAGCCCCCACCCTGAGACTGTAGCAGCCAGTCCCCCTCAGTCCAGGGAACACTTCTACCTGGGGAAACTGATTAACTACCTTTGATTATCATGGCTACTATTCATTACAATCACGACCTCATTCATATTCATTAGCCACATCAACATTTCACTATAACTTGAGACAAACATCAGCATATTCTTTCTTCATCACTATAACATTCCCTTTTCCGGAATCATAACACTACACAGGAAAGGATTTCAATATAAACCTTTCAGAATCTAGTTTCCAAACTGGGGAAAGGATTCCCACTTAGACGCTCTTCATAAACCATACATACAATTCACTACACATATTAATGATTACTTTTCATCAAACTATAAATGTCTTTCGTCATGTCACAAATATTCATTTTCTTCTTCTTGTATAACAAGAGAATGTTCATTTCATATAGTCACCACATTTGTTTTTAAAAGTTTTTTTTTCAAAAGATTCAACTACTTCAATATATGAAAGGACAGATTGCCCACACACCCTCTTGTTTACCAACACACAACTATTCAGTATTCATATCAAGAGTGAATTAAATACTCATCCACGTCAAAATCAAAACCAGTATGTATGAAGTCTCTGTCGCTCACTCTGGGAGCTTATTATCCATAGCATCAAAACTCTCTTCTCGCAAACCACATTAGAATAAGACCTTTTATCCTGAAGACTACTTCTTTTAACACTCACTTCTTCTAGTCATGTTTTCCGACAGCATTTCGTTTTGTTACCCTACCAAGTCAGGATAACAGAACACAACACAAATACAAATCCTTCACAAGTGCGCCTGAGGAAGTTTCAGTCGCTCCTAAACGAGAATACGGTTTCGGTTTGCTAGTAACTAAACATTAAATGATAAATGCCTGACTGCCACTACATACAGCTGGGTCCCTCTTCGGTTTTTTGGTACTTGCGTTGCCGGAATCACTGCAAGGACTGCCTAACCGGTTGAACTCACCCAGTTTTTAACACTGCGTAAGTGAGTAGCAGTCAGATAAACTTTTCAACGAGCTTCCGGACGACTATCTTCCGGTTAGCACGGTTGCACGAAAATTTGTGACTGGACGTGAAAACGGTCCGTCATACTTTAGCTGGCTTTGTTGCTAAGGAGCAAAGGTAAGCGGTTTACAGAGGCGAGGGAACGACAGACATTGGGCTGGTACACCCATCTTTGTTAATCCTGTCAGTGCATAAACGCTTGAGCCAGACTCTGTGTTGACGCACATTTGTGTGCTATGTAGAGAGATGCTTATGTAAGATGGATAGCTATGGGAAGACGAATTTTATCAGTTCCAACCACTTTGCTTAAATTTACACAAATGAACAGGGACTGTCTTCAGAAATGAGGTGACCAGCCTAAAGAGAGTATAGAATCAACTGGCTCTGATATTTCACATCAGCTGGCGTCGAAAGACTTAAAAAAAATCTTGAGGACGATGAAGCTTAATTTTCAGTTGTCTTGCTCCAGCCCTTGGAGCAGGTCTCTGTTTTTCTCCGTAGAAAAGTAAACACACAGTAACCAGTCCTACAAACAAAGAGCCACGACAGCAAAACATACCTGACTGTATACCAATATAGATTCATCACCAAGAGCTTCACAAATGATACATGTAGGCGCATCAGCTGTTCAGCTTAATTTATCATACCATGTGAAGAGAAAAACATGAAAAGGCCATCAACAACCACGATGATGCTTTTAAAGAATAGACCTGTAGCTCGTTTTGTTAACATGCAGTGAGTGAATAACCCCCCCATCCCCCCTCCCAGCCCCCCCCCCCCCACCTCCCCCATACACACAATACTTTTCCATTCTTCCCGACCCCTTATGAACGTTCCTGTGATCACTAAATCCAGGTTATAATAGGGATCTGCATAAAATCTGACCCATTTGTGTATGTCAATATAATAGACCCTCTATGTGCTTCTTTGTGAGTGTTTCATTGAGACGCATGTATAATTCGTTTAGAAAGTGGTTAAAGTGTCAAATGATGCCTTATCTGGCAATGTTAAATTAAGTAAGGGGAAAAAAAACACAAGAACCTCGGATCCGCTGTTCGATCCGTAATCTCACCTTTATGGTTGGGTCCTGTGGCCCCATTCCCGTCCGCTAAGTTCAGTCAAAGTAGCGTCAGCAGGTCTCGCGGTATCTTACCGAATTACAGACGCACTAACAAGCTGACAGATAGCTGGGGAAGACGTGGCCTGGTCGTGTGCAGGTAAAAAGAAAAGGAGAGGAGGAGGAGGCCCGACTGGCTGATAACCCGGCAGACTGGACACAAAGTAGCCTATGTCAGAGGTAACAATCATTACGTAGTCGCCAGATGAAAAAGGGTTCTGCAATTCTCTATTCGCTATTCCAGGAAAACGGGGGACGTTCAGCACAGTTGTGGGGGAATGTCGTTACGGCAGCAATACGGTCGACTGTCAGTGACGGCCTCTGTCAGTAGACTTCGTTACTGCAGCAAAATGCAGAACTTTCACAGCAATTAAAGGTTCTGTTTAACAGACTTCAAAACTCATCAGAAGTTTTGAATGCCAGTTAATACCTTTTTCAGCCGACTTCCGTACTGTGACCGAGCTTCCAGCTGTCAATCAATGCGTGCTGCGGAATCTGTGGGCGCCAATTGATGCCTCTGTCGAAAGATTTCGTTTCTGCAGCAGAACTGTTGACCGCCAGTTAACGACTGCAGCAGAACTTAAGTCCACAAATTAGTAACTGCACCAGAATTTGTGGTCCGCCAAACTAATGCTTCCGTCAGTAGACTTCGTTTCTGCTGCTGAACTTTTGACCTGTAAACGATTACTGCAGCAAAACATTTTTGCTGTCAATTAATTCTTCTGTCGGTAGACTTCGTTGCTGCAGCAAAACTTTTTGATTTGGCACTATTTCATATCTCTGTCGGTAGACGTTGCTGCAGTAAGATTTTTGGGTTCCCACTACTTCATATCTGTGTTGGTAGACTGTTGTTGCTGTAAAACGTTTGATTTGTCACAACTTCATATCTCTGTCCGTAGATTTCGTTGCTGCAGCAAGACTTTAGGTTTGCCACTACTTCAAATCTGTCAGTTGATTTTGTTGCTGTAGCAAGACTTTTGATTTGCCACGATTTCATATCTCTGTCAGTAGACTTCATTGCTACAGCAACACATTTGATTGACCACCAAGTCATATCTCTGTCAGTCGAAGTCTTTGATGCAGCAAACTTTTGATCAATATACGCCATTGTCAGTATGTTTCGTTACTGCAGCAAAACTTTCTCTTGCGCTTTTTACCACCATCCTTTTGAAACTTTTAGTCATGAACTCTTCTCTCAGTAGATTTCGTTGGTGCTGCAACATTTTTGACCTCAGTTCTCACCTCACTGGTACACACTTCGTTGCTGCAGCAGAGCTTTGGACCACCGATTGATTCCTGTCAGCAGATTTCATGACTCTTTGACGGTCAGTTAATGTCTCTGTCGGTAATTACCGGTACTGCAGCAAAACGTTTGAGCGCTAGTCATTATACCGCTCACAATCCGTCTATGATTTTTTTTGTTCCAGTTCACTTCGAAAGAGTGTGAATACATTCGGTTGAGATAAATTATCAAAGAGACAGAGAGAAGGTCGTAGGCACATCTCTGTCACAGTGTGATGCAGTTTTGAAGTGATGCATACTATCCAACGGTGTTTTTGCCTCTACCCTCTCCTCCTCCTTCTTCCTCCCTCTCTGGTCCCCTCCATTCCTCTTTTCCTTCTCATTCCTTCCTCCCTCCCTCTCCCCATCCTTTGTTTCTTTAAGTTTCCTGAGTTCTCGGTGTTTGTTACAGTGTTCCCAGCAAACTTTGAAGGGTACACCGCTGTTGACAGTCTTCGTCACAGTAGAAAATTTTTTGACTACTCTATGGACGATTCTGTCAATAAATTTCGTCATGGAAGCAAAACTTTTGAGTACCTGTGAACGACTCTGTCAATAAACTTCGACAGTACAGCAACACTTTTGACTACCAGTGAACGACCTTGTCAATAGATTCTGTCATTGCGACAACACTTTTGACTACCAATTAACGACCTTGCCAATAAATTCTGTCATTGCAGCAACACTTTTTGATTACCCCAATGAACGTCAATGAATTCCATCATTGCAGCAACACTTTTGACTACCAATGAACGTCAATAAATTCTGTCATTGCAGCAACACTTTTGATTACCCCCAATGAACGTCAATAAATTCTGCCATTGCAGCAATACTTTTGACTACCAATGAACGTCAATAAATTCTGTCATTGCAGCAATACTTTTGACTACCAATGAACGTCAATAAATTCTGCCATTGCAGCAATACTTTTGACCACCAATGAACGTCAATAAATTCTGCCATTGCAGCAAGACTTTTGACTACCAATGAACGTCAATAAATTCTGTCATTGCAGCAAGACTTTTGGCTACTAATGAACGTCAATAAATTCTGGCCATTGCAGCAACAATTTTGACTACCCATGAACGTCAATAAATTCTGCCATTGCAGCAACACTTTTGACTACCAACGAGCGTCAATAAATTCTGCCATTGCAGCAGCATACTTTTGACTACCAATGAACGTCAATAATTTCTGTCATTGCAGCAAGACTTTTGGCTACTAATGAACATCGAAGAATTCTGTCATTGCAGCAGAACATTTGGCTGCCAATGACGCCAATGAATTCTGTCATTGCAGTAAAACCTTTGACTGCCTGTGAACGATTCCATCGTAAAAATTCATCAGTTATCAGCAAAACTTTTGACCACCAACGAACATTCTGTTCCATAAATTTCGTTAATATAGCAGAACTGTTGACATTCAGTCGATGCTTCTGTATAAAAGACTTCGTCATTATGACAGAACTTTTGCCCGCCAGCTCTGTTAGTTGATGCCACACATACCACACGACCTTGTCGAGGGCGCCTTTTGTAACCGAGATGGCGATCCCTTTAAACACCTTAGTGGCCAAGAACAGGGGATAATGTGTATAACCCTTGCGGCTAGCTGTTAACACTGTTAACAAACTATTGCTACTCGACCGACCGTAAAGTCAAGTGCAAGGAAGGGCAGACACGTCACTGGGTCACAATGGAAGCAGGAACTGTTATTGCTCAGAGTCACGGGCATGGACACAAAATGCCCAGTTCACGGATGTTAGGTGCAGCACTTGTACAGGGGAGCCATGAATACCCTGACTGTCCCCATATTTGATGTTATTACAATCATCGTCGTTACCATTATAACTGTCATGAATACGATGCTTCTGCTGCTGCCACTGCTGCTGTGGTTGTTATTGCTGCTGCTGCTCCTATTCATACTGATCGGTAGAAGGTGATGTATGCTAATGCGTTATATTTTTTTTTTTTTTTATCCGGTCTGTTCTGTGCCCTATTAGTAACATTCTTCCTGCGCCTTTCGTTCCATCTTTTTCATAAACAGCCTCATCGTCACGAGACAACCCACCTGAGGCGGCTCTTCACTGCTGAAGAGTGACTTTAGCGGATTGTTGATGGCCCTGTTCTGATCCAATATACGCGCCACCTATTAAGCCCCTTCGCCTCACGCAACCCTTCCCCCCCACCCCACCCACCCCCATTCCCACCCCTCCCCTTCTGACGGCCATAACGTCTTCGTCGCGCCGGACTCCGGAGTGCTGGGCACATTCTTCTAAATGTGTTTGTGACGAGCGTGGTGGCCACGGTGATCTTTATTCCTTTAACAATAGGGAAGGGGGGCGGGGGGGGGGGGGGGGGGGGGGGGGTGGGAGGGGACGAGAGGGGGGTGGATACGTAACCTGGTACTGTGGTTGGGGTTGAGTCAGCCACCCTGGCTTCGGATACAGACAGGCGCGTGGGCGGGGCGGTGTAATCAGTGAGGGAGACGGGATAGGAAATCTGCCCTTTTAGCGCAAATGGGCAGCCGTATCCTATCCCTTCCACTGTTAACCCCCGTGCTGCCCGCACAGACAGAGGGTGGCGAAACCAAGGAAGCGACAATTGGGGAGAAGGAGAGGGGGTGGGGTGGGCTGGGACGGGGTGGTGGGAGTGGGGGTGGGTGGGGGGACAAGGAAATCCTAGGCTTCCCGTTAATTACGACAGTTGGGGACGCCGTGCCTCCCGTGAAATGATTGCGGTGCTGAAAGGGTCATTTGAGAAGACCACTTGTCCATGTTTGCTGCTGTCAAATTACAAGCCTGGCCAGCATGGGTTGTCGCCCCTTCCACCCCCCACCCCACCCCCCCCCCAGACTCTCCCCGTCACCCCAACCCTTCCCACTTCCCCTCTCCTCGCCACTTTTCCTCACCTTCCCCATTCCCATCCCCAGGTCTTTTACTTTCGAGGACCAAAACAACACCAACAGCCCCCCCGCCCTCGCCCCCCCTCCAGCCCCCCACCTCCCCGTGCTGCCCCTCCCTCGCACACACCCCCCTCCACACACCTTCCCCATCCTTACCCTTCCGCTGCTCCCAAGCTCTCCGCCATCCAATGTGAACTGTATCTGATACGACATTACGTCATGATGTCTGAGTGTGTCTTCCTCCCACGCAAGAGAGTGCCAGTTTCCGGCCATCGACCATGCGACCGAGATTGCTCTGAAGTTTTTGTGTTTTTATTTTGTTATTTCTTATTTTTGGCCATCTCCCTCCCTACCTCTATCTTACTCCCACACCACCTCCACACCTCCGACCCCTGAGCCATAACTCCCCCTCCCCGTTCTCCCCTCCCGTCCCTCCTGCCCCTCACATTTCCTTTTCACCCTCTGTCTGTCTCTCCTCCCCCCCTCTCTCTCTCTCTCTCCTTTTTTTTCCTTTTTTTTCAAGTATATTCTGGGAAGGGAGCGAGCGCGGATCGTTACAAACTGTGGATAATACAGAAGACATTAAAAGAGAGTGCCGCTGCTGCTGCGCGGTTTCTCCCAACTAGATGGTAATCGTTTGGGGAAATGGAAGGGATGCAGTCGAGCGGCGGGCGATAATGCCGGATGACTGCGGGGCCAGGACGCAGTTATAGTCCCTGAACTGATTTTATGGAGGCGTATTAAGCAAACCTTGTCTTGTCAGTCTGTCTGCCTGTTTCCCGTGTGAGTCTGTCTTCATGTAGGTCCTTGTGTGGTGTGTGTGTGTGTGTGTGTGTGTGTGTGGTGTGTGTGTGTGTGTCTGACTGCTCTGACAATAAATTGGTTTCAGTTGCTTGTGTTTTGTGTGTGTGTGTGTGTGTGTGTGTGTGTGTGTGTGGTGTGTGTGTGTGTGTGTGTGTGAGTGTGTGTGTGGTGTGTGTGTGTGTGTGTTGTGTGGCGCGCTTGTGCGTGTGTGCGTGTGCGCTTGCGCGTGCGGCAAATGTGTGTGCAGTGTGTATGTATGTATGTATGTAAATTATATATATTTTATATATATATATATATATATTTGTGTGTGTGTGTGTGTGTGTGTGTGTGTGTGTGTGTGTGTAAGGCAGAAGAAGAAACTTTGCAATGGGGAGGAAGAGCGGAAGAGGGAAAGCGAGTGGACACTCATTCACGTCCACACTCGCTTGTTGGTTTTCTTTCTTTCAAACCAAAATGGAGCCGACCTATTAGATACACAACAACGATAATTACAAGGATGAGACGTTATGGAAAATACATATGCTGAAAACATAACCATACAACACATCACATCCAACACAGGTTCAAACAGTGCGGAATAGAAGCATTGATAAGACATAAATAATTCAAATCAAGCCAAGGTGTGTATTAACTTAAGTGTTCATGATGAAACTGCAAAATTGTAGATTAAAAAAGTTTTGATGGCCAAGAATATTTGAATATAGTCCCTGCAGCACACAGACGTCATAAACATTAAGGTGCAATGATTGGGGAAAAAAATCCAAAGGCCCACACGTCGCGAACGGTAGGAGTTAAAAACACATCTTGGTAACCGACAATGTTGAAATATTGTTCTTATAAGACATAGGCATGATCATTATTGAGATGCGAGGAATTATTGATGAAAGAAAATGAGCAAAAGGGCTGTCAGTTTTTGGACAGCCGTGAGTTACAAACAGTCAAAAGTGTGGGTTATATAAGTACGGTGAACCGCGGTGTATTAAGCCAAAAGACTCCTCCTTTGCGACTGGTAGGGGTTACAGACATTCAGATGTGTGGATAATAACCGTGGAATAAGTGCACATAGTAGAACATATGAGCACAAACACACAACACACACACACACACACACACACACACACACACACACACACACACACACCACACACACACACACACAAATACACACACACACACACACACACATACACACACAGCCACCTCGCCGTTGCGAACGGCAGGAGTATGGACAGTCCCACTGAAATGAATGATCATACAATTATCGACGGTCAATGACCAGTTAGAAAATATAAGTGTCTATAAGGCTTTTCTTAAGCTGCACAGTCATCACGCAATTGTATGGAGGGGAAAAAAACTGCTGCAAACCACAAATAATCATTGTCGAATCCATCTGCTATTAACTGGATAAGTATAAATGATGTATAAGAATATATATATATGATGTATTTTCCTCTGAAACTCCAATAATCTTAACCTCGTCGTCCCCCATAGTATTAACCAAATATTGTCATCTATTTCAAAACTTGAAAACACACACACACACACACACACACACACACACACACACACACACACACACACACACACACACACACACACACACACAGAGTTTTGATTTAAATAGCTATTGGAAAACAACACTATTCATCGATGATCGTCCATTAGGGAGCTGAAGTTTCAGTAAGCTTACATAGAGTCATTTTCCAAGAACGTAACTGTAACCTGTTGCAGAGTAAAAAAAAAAAAAAAAAGTTTCGTTCGAAGCCAAAGTCGCAGGCAATGTAGTCTAGTGACCCGAAGACCACAGATGGCTAAGACTGTCACTGGCTGTGACGTTGTACTGACAGGTTTGAGTTTCCGGCCTGTCATGGCTCTTTTCATGTCTAGGGCGTTAAGTCTATACTAGGCGTTCGTCTGCACTAGAAACGTGGGCGTTCCACAAGCTCTCCAAGCGCTGGCTTTTATTCTGATGAATGCTGACCACTGTTGACGAGAAACAAAAAGTTCACGACGTTATGATTTTGTCTGGGATGCGGGAGAGAGAGAGAAAAAAAGGTGTCCCCTTGCGCAAGGGACAGATTTGGTGCGGCGCACGTTATTTTCATTGCTGACATGCCAGACGCTATGCTCATTTATGGCATTCAGAAAAACTTGCTTGCGGACTCTGTTTTGTATGAAATCTGACACATTCTTGTCTTATAATTAATTTGTATTTCTTTTGCGTCTCTCTCTCTCCCTCTCTCTCTCTCCCTCTCTCTCGCGCTGTCTCCCTTTCTCTCTTCATAAACACAGCCGGTGAAGGAGATCGTGAGAGCTGAATATCGCCTGCGGACGTCTGTTGTCCATGACAAGCAGTCCTGGAGCCGACATCAGCATTAACGACTGGAAAACAATTCGCACTTCCGACGGGCATCAGAGGACATTTCTGGCTCAGAAGTTTCCCGGAGCGGAGATTCTTATTGCTTTGCTTCTGACTGGTACCCTTTCAGGTTACAGGTCGTCAGCAACGATTCTCCACACCTCTCTGTCCTCAGCCTTTCTGTCCAGTGGGGTCCAGGACGCCCTGTCATCTGGGTGTCTTCTCCAAAGCCTCCACACCTCTCTGTCCTCAGTCTTTCTGTCCAGTGGGGTCCAGGGACGCCCCGTCATCTGGGTGTCTTCTCCAAAGCCTCCGCACCTCTGCGTCTTTCTGTCCAGTGGGGGTCCAGGGACGCCCTGTCATCTGGGTGTCTTCTCCAAAAGCCTCCGCACCTCTCTGTCCTCGAGTCTTTCTGTCCAGTGGGTCCAGGACGCCCTGTCATCTGGGTGTCTTCCTGAAGCCTCCACACCTCTCTCTCCTCAGTCTTTCTGTCCAGTGGGGTCCAGGACGCCCTGTCATCTGGGTGTCTTCTCCAAAGCCTCCACACCTCCTCTGTCCTCAGTCTTTCTGTCCAGTGGGGTCCCAGACGCCCTGTCATCTGGGTGTCTTCTCCAAAAGCCTCCGCACCTCTCTGTCCCCAGCCTTTCTGTCCACTGTGGGGTCCAGGACGCCCTGTCATCTGGGTGTCTTTCTCCAAAGCCTCCACACCTCTCTGTCCTCAGTCTTTCTGTCCAGTGGTGTCCAGGACGCCCTGTCATCTGGGTGTCTTCTCCAAAGCCTCCGCACCTCTCTGTCCCCAGCCTTTCTGTCCACTGGGGTCCAGGACGCCCTGTCATCTGGGTGTTTTCTCCAAAGCCCCGACGCTACGCTTGTGTTGATCGACCTTGTTTTCTGTTGTCTTGGGAATTCCAGGTCCGGATATCACTGGTGACACTGGTGGGAAGTTAGGCAGATTGCGGGTTCGATCCGTCCCCAGCACCTGACGCTAACAGCTGACCGTAGGCTAACCGCAGAGCACACTCTTGCGGACACAGCTTACTTGTTCTTTCCCACAGACGCGCGCATGGCACGTGTTGCCCGTCACGGAGCCATTTCCAGATTGCGCGCGCCATCAACGAAATTCCCCCGCATGGGAAGATTCTGTTGACCTTACTTACCGGCTTACAGACTGTATTTCTCGCTTTCGTTCGCATTGTGACCAGGATAGCGCGGACAGAGGCACTGGCCCGGTTCTCACTGAACGCGCGCAAATCGGACGCTACGATGGCCTGCATTCATTCATCAGGAGAGGAAGGGTGCATTACTGTGTTTCATGACAGAAATCGTATTGTCTGTTTAAAAACAACCTGTCTTTGTCGTGGATTCCGTACTCAGCATATTCATTGCAATACACATATTTATGACTGATCGACGAAAGGGAAAAAAAAAAACCGCAAAATGTTGTGTTTGGGACTGCTGTAAGGATACGGTTCTGATGTTAGCGTAGGGCGTCCACAAGCATCTCTCCATTATTTCAGCATCTGTACACGTCTTGTTAGTTCTCTGCCACGGGTCACTGTTGATGAGGCTGGGTGCCAGCGTCTCTGGGCGATCCTTATGGACAGGTTCTGATGAACATCTGCACTTTTTTTTTTTTTTTTAGATCGCCCTTGTGCAGGTCTGAATTTCTGCACAAAGGGTCTGACCTGACTTAGGAGCAGCTCTGGTTTAAATTTTATCAAATTTATCAAACATGAAAACTGTTTGAAAATTAATCCGAAATAACTACAGCCATTGAAATCACCGCATATCAGTTCTGAAATACTGTTCATATGAATAAATAGTAGGCCTGTGTAGCAAACGATCTTCAACTTGATTGTTACTGTCGTGATGTTACATATTGTGCAATATGCTGATGTCTCCGGGGAAAGAAAGTTTCGCGCATTAAGAGAAATGAAATGGAACAACAAAATTTATTTTGTCAGTTGTGAGAATTCTTTTTCCTCTGAAAAACATTCAAGCATATCACCTTATATCGTTTTTTCTT
The DNA here is from genome assembly GCA_016801955.1 of Conus betulinus. NCBI lineage: Eukaryota > Metazoa > Mollusca > Gastropoda > Neogastropoda > Conidae > Conus > Conus betulinus. Next base: position 19,836 of record JADBJO010015666.1, read on the forward strand.
CACCATTTGACATGAAATACTCTGAAAAACACAGCTTCTGCTCTCCTTCCAGACTCAGTATTTTTTTTAGCAGTGCTTCCGAAGACAGAATGATCAAGAAAACAATCCTACAACGGCGTAGGAACCCGGCTGCAGGGTGGGAGCGTGGGGGATGAAGCGAGGTAT